>JAUTDX010004741.1:0-30229 GCA_030844895.1 Ambrosia x helenae
AATTCAAGAACTTGGTCCCGTGGTTCAAACCGAACCACCGACTCACTAAACCAAAAGTGAAACGATCTATGAAACAAATGTCAATGTTTTGAGAGCGTCCACCAAACAAACATTGCAACAAGTCCCCCCCCCCCCCCCCCCCAAAAAAAAAATACCCTCGAATATGAGGCGGTTGAACTTGCCAAAATCGCGTACTAGTTTCATGCCGCTTATGGTGAGTTTCCTCACGTATCGGCGTGGCAAATGATCCGGGCGGCCCTAGATTAGGTTTGTTAGTTTAGGTTTATTATGTTTTTAATTTTAAATTATATTTGTTTAATTTTGATGTTTTTTATTTTTATTGTAATGTTTATTATTTTTTTTATGTAATGATTGTTATATAGAAATATCATAATGTTCTTAGTTCTGGTACGTAGACCAAATAAGACAATGCGAGAAAAAATTCCTAGATTCATGGAGATATCGAACAACATATAAGTTATTGTAGGATCATTTTCGGAAAACCCAGCTATCAAGTTGGTTCACCTAGTGTGCGGAATCCACTAAAGGATGTCCGAATAACAAAAACGCCAACAAACACAATAACAAGTTATCAAAAACACACACAAAATGGTTGTTGTAATTGTATTAGAAACAGAGCATGAGTGAACAATACACTTACAGACCCGAAAACCTAGGACTTGGGGTGTTGGAATGTGTGAAATAAAAGTTGAAATGATTAGAGCAATGATTGCAAGTATTTATACATGCTGCTAGTCGTCCCAGGCCCTGGGGGCGACTAGCTTTCTACAACACGACTAGGTGGGGCGACTAGCTAGCTAGTCGGCTTGAGACCCACACGACTAGCTAAGCTAGTCATGCCCTTCAAGACCTAGTCGTGTGTCACATTACCAAAATGCCCTTTATCATACAAAACACATTCAAACACGTACAAAACGTTAATCAAACAACCTATACTAGGCTAGGAACATCTACTTTACATGTACTAACAGACTCCCCCTTGGACCTAGCTGGTATGTCTACAAACACTTCAAAATCTTCAAAACTTCAAGCAGGTAGCACTTGATCTTCTAAGGCTTCGCCATCCTGATCCTACTAATCTTTGTCTAATCACAACCTGCATGAATCTTAAATGCATAGCAGAACCGGATCACCCGTTGAAACTTGAGGGATTTTTCGGCTTTTGGTCATAGATGTTGAATCGGATAATGATATAACGTGGCAATGTCAACTTCTTAGAGGTTCACCAGCCACATAGGATACCAGACTCTAATCTTTCAGCATATCTTCGGTACGTTGTCCAGCACGATCACTGCTTTTGTCGTGAAATCATCATAGTACCAGAACCAGAACTTTTAATGAAAGTCCTCTTCCATAGGAGCAATCGGAATCTTGGACACACAGTCTGGAGGCTTGATCTTATGTTCCCAGATTGGATGACCAGTCTTGGGATGCAGCACCTTATTCTTGTAGGACTTCGAATACTAAGGCTTAAACGTTTCCCAACCTTTACAAGCTTCTTTCTTCAGAACGCCATAAAATGCATCAAAACCTGGCAGTTATGATAATACAGTGGTTGCAGAAGTACCAAGTCTCAAACGTACCAGAAAGGAAGGCTTCTTATCTTGCTAAACCAGCTAAAATATAATAGCCCTTCCTTCCATTTGATGTGGAAGACCTTGGCATGCTCGATGTATGCCCAGCTAAGAACGTTTCCCGACATCTTCAAAAGCTTTCTCTTGAAAACCGCAACTTGTTCAGGCCCTTTCTTCATGGTACGTTCAACTATCGATAGAAACCACTGAGAGCACAATCTCATTATGCGCTCATTTCTGGACAGTATTTCATCAGAATAGCTGTAGGCACAGAACGAAGCTGATCTTCAGCTTTGTTGATCATATCATCATCTATGACTGGCTGTGGAATCATTGTTGAAGCAGTATTATGGATACTCTTCATGCGTTATATCCTCCATCTCCACTTTGTTATGCCTAGGATCCATTTCTGGAGGAGTATGGCTGCCATTGGAAGATTCTCCAAGTGTCAAGCAATAACTTTGCAATGTCTTCCCTGGAGAGTTCAGGTAGAATCTCTCCCTCCTCTAGACCTTTAAGCTGAGGAATTTTCAAAGGATTACTGTTGTCATCGATCAAGAAAAAATTCCTTAAAGGCTCAGCAATAGCGAGTGGCATCGATCCAGTCAGAATGTAATATTTTAATCTCTTGATAGCATCAGCATTAGACTCCCCCTGAGTAGACGAACTACCTTTAGGAAACTTGCCCTGGGTGTCATGTTCGCTTTTGGTGCGACATTCTTCAGCACTAGAAGACGAACCTGCACCTATGTTACCTAGATCACCACCATCACCTTTACCATCATCATCGTCCCATCATCGTCATCATCATTACCCTCATCTTCATCATCTTCCTCATCATCATCATCGTCACCTTTTTCTTCCTCTTCGTCGTCGTTACCAGACTCAAATGCACCTGTGATTCTAGGACGGTCTTCAAATAACTTGTCAACACATTCTTTGAGCTTCTGGTTTTTAGACTTGTGCTTTTCTATTCTTTTCTCATTGTTCACATTCGCAATCTGCAGCTGATTGTACTGAGAGTCTACGTTCGTCAGTCTTGCAATAGTATCTTGATTTGATTGCACGAGCTGCTAATTTGATTCAACAAGCTGCTGATTTTCTTCAACCGTCACAATCTTAGCTCTCAACTCTGAGTTCCTGTTCGATGCTTGTAGTTCCTTGTTGATGCGAATAGTCTCACACCAGTAGTTCCAGGATCGCCCTTTCATTCTCTCAATCGTCACAATCTTACCTCTCAACTCTGAGTTTTCACGGGCTGAGCATTTACCATAATTGTCAGCTCATTAACCTGGCGTTGAAATTGATCATTTGTAGCAGCAAGAGTTGGTGTTGGTGTTGAAGAGGATTGGGTTGTGAAGCAGAAGAAGATGGATGCACTTGCTCGCGAAGATTCTTTATCATGTCACCAAAAGGATTGGACACTAGCTCCTTCGGCTGAGGCCGTTCCACCGGTAACTGGCCGTAGATCACAAATAGCCACACTTTTTCTAGTGTGGCTACTAAATGTGATAGTTCTTTCTTCAAGTGTGGGTAACAGTTTTGAACAATTAAATAATGGTCACATGAATACATAAGATGTGTGGCTAAAAGGGTTTTAAAATGTGATTAATGACCTTTAGCCACACATTTAATTAAAAGTGTGGCAGGGCGCTCCTGGGAAAAGTGTGGCAGTAGCCTCTTTTTCTCGTATTGTCAGTGAAGATTACCGGTGGAGGCATTGGCCAAGAAACACTTGCAGACACGGCTGCACCAGATGGTGTTGAAACAATTGCTACTGATGTTGCTGGAGTTGGAGTTTTCTCGGGCGAAGAGATATCGACAGCTTTTGATAATCTCCCAAATCTAGATCTTTTCATTGGTTTTTCAGTCATTCTTAGGATTTTCTCTTGAACCGTCCTCCCTTTTCCTTTTGCTTCCCTTTCCTGGATAAGGCGTGTCTAATTCAGCATCAATATTGGCGATCGATGCATCTTCATCAACAGTGAAATCAGGATCAGCTTCCTGTCTTTTTGTCCCCACCCATTTTTCCTTTCTCGTTGCCGCTTTTGCAGCTTTAGTATCAGGGAATCATCAGATTCAGATTCATCATAAACATCTACAATGCTCACAAAGTCGTCATCACCTTCAACGGCAGTGGATTTCCCTTTATCTCCGTGTGATGAAACTTGATCACCAGCTGCTGGTAGAGGATCTTAGGAATATAAAACATTGGTATCCAATAAGTCGTCATGTGTGGCAGCTCCAGAAACATTTCCTGGAACATCATCACCATCTTTAAATTGCAAAATCGTCTTCAGAGTCACTATTCTCATTCCTCCACTTGTTTTCCTTTGGAGTATGATAATCAGGATTGCTCAAATGCCCGAATAATCTTCTTGTTTTGGGCCATTTGTCTTCCGGCCGAACCCTGAATGACAAGATCTTTTCCATCACCTCCTCGTCCATATGATCTAATTTGAAGCTTTTCCTTCTCATTTTTTCTAGATTAGACAACTGTCTGTCAATCACCTTCTGTAAAAAGGAGGATATACTAGACATGGATTATTAGTTTGTCTATGTGGTGCTAACTTCCTTCAAATGATGCGTGATCATCCCAGAGAAGTTAAACGGCTTGTTCAAAATCAATGCCACAATTGCTGATGCAAGTGTATCTCTGATGTCGTCAAAGGCAGTCTTCCTTGGCCCTAAACATTGCAAGACGATGTGTATCAAGTATTTGAATGCTGGACACACGTGCGCCTTCTAAAGCATCTTAGCTTTAGTAACCAAATGGTTGTATTTCATCCTCAAGAAGCATCCTACAATAAGAAAAGAATCAACGTGATAGGGTCAGTGGAGGAGTCTTGGAAACGAAGTTCTTCCCGAATCAATTGTTCAGACACGACTAGTTCTTTACCTTGAATCTTGCTACGTTTCACGGACGGAACAACTTCACAGTCAATGATTGCATGTTGATAGAATTCTCGAAGAATATCTCTGTACGGGACATGCTGCTTCATAATTGCATAAGCGATTCAAGAACGGTGCAAGAAGTCCAAGATTTTGGCAAAGACTTGATTCTTATCCTTCTTGATTGGTCCGAGAAACGCACACACGTTGTTCCTGGTCAAGCTTTCGCAATTTTATCTTGCTGAACATTCAAAGGACACATTAGAAATGCAAAAACGACACAAAATCGGACAAAACGACACCAAGTGAACTTACAGCCTACAACAGGCGACAAGCTTTGGCTAGTCACCTCTTGTCCACACGAATAGCATTCTAGTCGCCTAGATAGGGCACGACTGAGATCCTAGTCAGGTCACTGTACACACGACTAGCAAACCTAGTCGTCTGTACAGTAACTGAGAACATTCAAATGGGTCAAAAACGATATGGGTCGAAATGGGTGATGATTTTGATTGCAATGTTTCTAACACCACCGAATAACAAACCCCCATCTTATTTTCAGGTTAAAAAACATGTTTACTATGTTTATTAATCAAATTAAAGACGGTTTTGGTTCGTTTATAAATTAATCGATTTCTAGGTTCAAACGATGATGTTAGAGTCTGATTTTTGGATATAGTATACCTAGATATTCTTTTACAATATCCAATGATCAGAAAAACAAGAGCAAAATTAGGAGGTCGGATAATCGTTCTAGAGAGAGGAACGATGAACAGTTGCTGGGTATTTGAAAATGAACCACAAAAAATACAAGTGTTCCTTATATACTAATCCGTAGTCGTGCTACTGTAGACATGACTAACAAGCTAGTCGTGTGTACCAACACACGATTAGCTATTTTTCACACCATTAGCAAGCTAGTCGCCTCTTGTGTCGGGACGACTAGCTTAGCAAGTCGTAGTTCACCTCTGAATTACCAAAAATGCCCCTGAACATTTGAAAATTACATTTTAAACCCCTAAAGTGTTAAAACATGTATTTTTACTCGGTTTCTTGAAGATGAATCAATTTCCGACTTAAAAGTCTTCTTTTTCAACTTTTCTCCCCGATACTTGAGAAAGTACGGTTTTGACCCGACAATTTTTAAGTATCAATTAGTTGATTTTCCGGCTTCGATTTCTGAAAGCTTAAGATTCCAATGGATTAGAATTCCAATATCGGTAATCAAAAACAAAATAAAGATAAAATCTTTTTTTTTGTTTTCATGATAAGAAACAGAAACCAAAACAACGGGAAAGCAGATAACTATTCACACCCATATTTTTTTCGAGTTTCATCTGTTAGGGAATCATATTAGTGCACAGACTAAATTGGAACCCATAGTTTTTTCAATTTATAGATCAGTTACTAATAAGCATCCTACAACAACTGCTAATATTGTTGTCCACCTAAACCCAAAATCAAGTTTTATCGCTAGGCAGTTTAGATACGTCAAGGTAATGATTAATACTGATTAAATGGTGTTCCCCGCACACGCGACACACGCCTGTATCAAGGCATGCACAAAGCTTCCTCGTAACCGGTGAATAAGTTGTTGTCATCCGTATTTACAAGGAATGGAGTCGGTAGTGATCAGGCCCGTATGAACGATGCACCAAAGAGACCAGTGAGATCCAGAACAAGTTCAAGTCAGTTACTGTTAAATGATTTATCGGTACGATGCTTTAGGCATATAATTTGATACCTTAGAGTGAATTCTCAATGAGAATTAGGGTTTTGACATTTTGAATCTTTTTGCTCTTAAAGGATTCCCAGACGTCTCCTGATCAGAATTTAATCTATTGTTTTTTGTTTTTCGTTTTCTTTTCTTTTGCTTGCCTCAGTATGGCTGCGAACCCAACGTACGACACGTGTGTCACTCCTTTATTCTGAGAGACGTCCGGTTCACCACGGATGTAGCAACATCTTAAAGACAAGAAACCTCGATTTTGGCATTTATCAAACGAGATTCTGGTACTAAGACCATATGCCAACGCGATGTTAATCCACACAATTTTTAGTCGATTTAGTTTATATCACCGTGCTGAACTTGGAAAATGATTTTGAGCCTACAGACACATCATTGTATAGACTACTTATCATTTCCAATTCTTTTAAAATTTTAAAAGATTCAGATAGTCCACTGATGAATCCATATCATTTTCCCCTTTTCACTAAAGAAACTCAAGTTTATGTTTTTCTCATTTTTTTGATTTTGTTTTTTTTTTTGGATTTTTCTGATGTTTTGTATTTTTTATTTTTTTTATGTTTTTGTATTTTTTTGATTTTCTCCCCCTAAAAATCTACAAATTTTCAAAAAGACAATAGTTTTTGAAGAAAAATATTTACAAAAACGATTAATGATGAGGACCTTAATCCTGCTTTTCTTTAATTCCATTTAAAATTTACAGATACTAAATCGAGGTCTGTCAAAAGCTTTGGTGAATAAATCGGCACGTTGGTAATTAGTGTGGATTTTAACAACATCGATCAGTTTCTTTTCATAACAATCGCGTATGAAATGATACCGAACAAGGATGCGTTTCTCCTTGGAATGATTTACTCAGTCTTTAGCAAGCGCTATAAAGGACTCATTATCACAGCAGATGGGAGTATTAAGAAATTTCAAACCATAGTCTCTCATTTGTTGCTGTATCCATAAAACCTGGGAGTAGCAACTGGACGCAGCTACGTATTCCGACTCGCAAGTTGATAAGGACATCGAGGCTTGCTTCTTGCATTGCCATGAGACTAGTCTTGTTCCCAAAAACTAGCATCCAGCAGATGTGGATTTTGCAGCTGTCTTGCATCCGCCATAGTCAACATCACTAAAAGCGACGAAATTAAACTTATTGTCATTAGGGTACTATAGACCTTTGGTCGGACAACCCTTTAGATAACGTGAGATCCTCTTCACAGCAATTAGGTGGGATTGTTTCGGCCTTGACTGGTAATGGGATAAGAGACACGTTGCAAACATTATGTAGGGTCTAGAAGCAATGAGATACATCAACGAGCCAATCATCGGTCGATAGATGAAAGGATCAACGACTTGTCCTTTCTCGTCATCACCAATCCCGAGATTAGTTTGAATGGGGTGGACACTAGAGTAGAGTCTTCCATCTGGAAGCGGCTCAAGATGTCAGCAATATATTTGGTCTGGTGGATGAAGATCCCCGACTCTTGTTGTTCTACTCGTAGTCCAAGAAAGAATTGCATTTCCCCGATCGAGCTCAACTCAAACTTCTCCTGCATTAACTATTCAAATTCCCTACACATTTCATCATTACTAGACCCAAAAATAATATCATCAACGTAAACCTGTACCAAAAGATGGTCGCAACCCTTTTCCTTGGTGAACAAGGTACAATCCACGAGTCCACATTTGAACCCGTTGGATATAAGATAGTTTCTAAGCAGTTGATACCATCCTCGCGGAGCATGATGGAGTCCGTACAACAATTTATTCAACTTGTAGACTTATCGCGATGAAACAGATCCTCAAAACCCAGTGGCTGTTCAACATACACCTCTTCATTCATGATACCATATAGAAAAGCACTTTTCACGTCCATTTGATAAACCTTGAATCGTTGTACGAAGCGTAAACTAAGAACATCCGTATAGCTTCAAGGCATGCAACTAGAGCGTATACTCCGTTGTAATCTATTCCTTCAATTTGTCTGAAGCCGAGTACAACTAATCGAGCCTTATCTCTGATAACCACCCCGCGATCATCCCGTTTACACTTGTAGACCCACTTTGTTCCAATCATATTTGCACCAGGAGGTAAGTCAACTAAGTCCCACACCCCCAGCTTTTGGAACTATTGAAACTCAGTTTGCATGGCTTCTAACCATGGTTCCTCCCTCAGTGCCTCCTACACAGTTCTTGGTTCTTGTTAAGATACATAGAGAGTGAATGGCCAATTGTTCTGATGTCCATCCTTTGTGATTTCTGAATCTAGAGCCAGGGTACCTGCATTATCACTTGAACTAGCATTACTGAGTTGACCACGAGTCATAACTCTGCTAGTTGGATTACCAGTCATATTTTGCAATGGATGAGTGTCGTGAATCCGAGATTCCGGATGTGCCGGTACTGGATCATCCGATTGCAAATTGAGATTTTCCAAGCCTTCTAAAAGATTTGTCTCTACGGCGCTTGAAGTTGAGGAAGCAGCGGGTTGCATATTAAACCTGGAGAGATCAATCTGCAGATCAATCCCTGGTGTACCGAATCGATACCAATGAAAGTCTACTGTAGATAGATAATGTCTATAGTGGGTTATGGGTTATGTTCGAATTAGTCTTTATTAAGTTATAGTCATTTATGTTGAATTTGGCTAGAAAGGGCCTTGGGCTTGTAAAGGGTTTTGTGATTGAGCGTGATAGGCCTATAGGTATACATAGGCTCGATTTCTAGCCAAAGTAAGCACTCTCCCTCATTGTTAGATCTTATACTCTCAAACACTCTCTCCTTCAAGGTTTAGTCTCTCTCACTAGGATTCCTATTTTGATATTGTCATTTTAATCGAATCGTAGTTTAAATTGTGTTTATTGATCTTGTTCTTATTGTTTGTCATCCAAATCTGATTATCGATTTGTGTGTGTTGAATTTTGCACTTCACACACAGACGTAGCATCTGAGATTCGATCTCATTTTCTGACCTTGACCAACCACAGAACGCGGAGAATCCCACGAGTTCACATTAAAAGGAGTAGATCACTAAACGCATAAGATAGCATTTACCTTTATGTTTTTTGTTTGCAACTATCAACCTTTCCCTAAAACCCCAAAGACTAATTAACTAATGTGTCTCTCCTTTAAAAACTTTCTATACCTAGTTACCAGAATCCTGCCCTAGTTACTGATACAGCTAATTTAGGATACTTCATTCACATCAAAACTGAGCTAAATAGTAGTCCTAAAACCATTTGCCATGATCATTTTTCTATCATCACCTCATCATTTACTATTTGTTTCTCGATGTTTTGGCATTATATTGTTGAAAACAAAATTGTGTTCAAACCCAAGTATTTTTCACCGTATTTTTTTTACCCAAGTATTGTTGGAACCCGTACTTGTACTTGCTTTTATGATGGTAACATAATTTGTTTCTGATACCATGTACCAAACCAGTTGTTTTGAAAAAAAAAAACACAAGTTTTTATCTGTTAGACATAATTTGAATTGGTTTTTAAACTACGGGGGTTATATTAGAAATACGGTATCTTTTATCGTAAGCCTTATCTTGACTAATTAATAGCATTAGTACTGGGGTCAGTATTGCCAACCATTACTGGTTTGTTTTTATGGTTGTCGGTTGATGTGAAATATGATTTTATTTTTTTGGGTTACATAAGACAACTTTTGTGTAATTAAACTATTGTAAGTAAACTTTTTTTTTTTAACTTAAATAACACCAAGTACTCGTACATAATTAATAAACCGAGTTGTATTCAAAATATTGTATTTTTTATCCATGTCACCGTTTCCCACACAACAAGAGAAGACCAGCATCAATAATTTATATTCAGAAAATAACGTTTCTTTAGTATACTTTACGGGACCGCAGATCACTTTCCAAGAGTAGACACCCACAATTTATTTCTTAGTCATATAACATAAAGTTTGGTTCTTAGATATTAAAACTGAATTGAAAGTTTTTTTATTTATAATATTGTGAAAGTACAGCTTACTGATCCGTTAATAATGGAGGATATAAGAGTTAGCAAGACCAAGTTATTGTTTGCCCTCTTTGTACTTTATGCATCAATAACTTGTTCCCATTGCCTTGCCAAAAACACCTTGTCTGCAAATCGAATCGTTAGATACAATGAAACCATTGTTTCGCCACAAGAAACCTTCGAACTTGGTTTCTTTAGCCCGGGTAACTCCACGAACCACTATGTCGGAATTTGGTACAAGAAAATATCAGTAAGAACCGTTGTATGGGTAGCCAACAGGAACAACCCACTCACAGATACCTCTGGCGAGCTAACTCTCACCCACCAGGGTGTTTTAGTTGTCCGTGATGCCACCACGAGCAACGTCGTGTGGTCGTCAACAAACTTATCAACAAGGTCTGTGAGGAATCCGGTTGCTCAGCTTCTTGATACAGGCAACTTTATAATTCACGAGGAAGGTGAGGAAACCGATCTAGAAGATCCCATATGGCAAAGTTTCGACTTTCTGACAGACACTTTACTTCCTGGAATGAAGAATGGCAAGAATTTGGTAACAGGAATAGAAAGATACTACACGTCATGGAAATCTGTAGATGATCCTGCTGTTGGTAGATTTTCTGTTTGGGTTGATACCAGAGGTTACCCTGAGATATTCATAAGAGACGAGCAGGAATTAAATACCGCTCTGGTCCATGGAACGGACTAAGGTTTAGCGGAAATCCTACTGTGAAACCGAACCCATTTTTCAACTATACCTTTGTTGTTAATCAGAGAGAAATCTACTACCAATATAATCTTATAAATACTTCAGTTTTGACAAGGCTCGTGATACAACCGATTACTGGTCATATAGAGCGCTTGTTGTGGACTGAAAGCAAACAAAAATGGGAACCTTATTTTGATCCAGAAAGTGATCACTGTGATAATTACGCATTGTGTGGGCCATTCGGAAGCTGCAACATTTACAACTCCCCAGTTTGTACATGTTTAAAGGGGTTTGAACCAATATCACCTGATGAGTGGAGAGTAGCAGATTCCACACGCGGGTGTCGGCGAACTTTCCCTTTGGAATGTGGAGGTGGGGATGGCTTCATCAAATATACGAATTTGAAGTTACCTCAAACTCGAGGGTCATGGTATAACCAAACGATGACCCTTGTAGATTGTGAGAAGATGTGTAAAAGCAATTGTTCGTGTACAGCTTACACATATACGAATATATTAGGGACGGGGAGTGGTTGCTTGCTATGGTTTGGTAACCTAACTGATATCAGAATGTTTGCTGAAAACGGAGACACTCTTTATGTACGAGTGTCAGCTTCTGAATTAGGTAAATAAGAAACGATAGCTTTATTTTCAATACTAATTTCAATATATTATTTGTCTACGTCTTAAAATAATTAAGAGAATATGGTTACACACAGATTCAATAGAAAACAGTAGAGGCTCAAATGCAAGGAAAAGGATACGAGTTATAATCACCATAGCATTTGTAGCTTTGGTCATATTGGTTTCAATATGCTTATTCTACCATTATAATAGGAAGAAGCAACAAGAACAAGGTATGAAGTTTGAACACTAAGTATTCCCTTACTTGTGTTTTTTTGTCAAATAAAAAATAAATATTATCCAATCCACAGGGACGCCACAAAACGAGTTTGGAAGGGATTCTGGAACTAGAAGTGGTGACGAAGATCTAGAGCTACATCTATTTCGCTTGTCTACATTAATTAAAGCTACAAACAACTTTTCAGTGAGCAATAAACTTGGAGAGGGGGGTTTTGGTCCCGTTTACAAGGTATTCTATGGCTCCGTGACCTTCTATGTATGTTTTATAGATGGTGTTCGTATACTATAAAAAATACTTTCTTATAAAAATTTTTGCAATATATATACTTCGATGGCACACCTATTGCCTTGAGAACAAGTCACAATATCAATCACATTGATCCATCAAACCATGTAGCCGATACATGTGTTTCCTAGTTCTGTTCATGTGTTATGTGGTTCATCTTCGATTGGTAATGTTATTTACCGAACAAAAGGGATAGAAAAAAATGGCAAAACTAAATAAGGCAAAAAAACATACAAGTATTAGCGCGCGATGTATAATTGTATATAAGGTTTTTTTCCATACCTTAATATGTTGTGTTCTAGGGTGTACTCAAAGACGGGCAGGAAATAGCAGTGAAGCGGCTAGCAAAAACATCTACTCAGGGACCTCATGAATTCAAGAATGAGGTCATCTCAATATCCAAACTTCAACATCGAAATCTCGTCAAACTCCTGGGCTGTTGCATAAAGGGAGATGACAAGATGTTGGTTTATGAATACATGCCCAACAAAGGCCTCGATTCTTTTATATTCGGTAAATGGACACTATGAAAAAACATAGAAAACTATCAAACAAAAAATATGTAAACTAAAATGCAAATTGTCCACAGATGAAAATCAGAGGAAACTACTTGGTTGGTGTGCACGTTACCACATTATCAATGGAATTGCTCGTGGACTTCTTTACCTACACCAGGATTCTCGGCTCAGAATCATACATAGAGATCTAAAAGTCAGCAATATCTTGCTTGACACAAATATGAACCCTAAGATATCAGATTTTGGCATGGCTAGAGCTTTTGGAGGAAATCAAATAGAAGCAAACACAAATAGAGTGGTTGGAACATAGTGAGACTCATTTACCCCAATCTCGTTCCAGTTTGTTTTGTGAATAACTTAATATCAACTTGATTCCTTGCAGTGGCTACATGGCACCAGAGTATGCAGGAAACGGTATTTTTTCAATAAAATCAGATGTATATAGCTTCGGAGTATTAGTGCTGGAAATTGTGTGTGGGGAGAAAAACAGATTATTCATTCACAAAGAACATTGCAACAATCTTATTGGACATGTAAGTTTAGGCTTTTTATTTTTATACCGAAAAATGCATAATAGCATAAAAGTTATCAAGGTTAGGTATTTTAAACTATCTTTGTTATCACCGATATAAACTAACCAAATTAGAAAAATTATTAAAAACCTTATAAGATTATCCAAAATAAAAACTTCATGATAGTTTGAGCTCAGATAATGTTAAGTTAATTACCTGAACAAAATTGAGAACAAAGTCGGTTACATTTAGATGCAATTTGTTTCGATACAACAAATTATCCATGTCTCGTTTTCATTATTCTGGGCAGGCATGGTTACTCCATACTGAAGGTAGATCCTTGCACTTAGTTGACAAGTACTGTCTAGGTGAAAGTTTCAACGCGTCCCAAGTTCTACGGTCAATCCATGTTGGTTTGTTGTGTGTTCAGCGTCACCCAGAAGATAGACCGACTATGACCTCTGTGATTATGATGTTGGGGGGTGAGGGTCCATTGTCTTCACCCAAAGAACCAGGATTTTATGTTGGAAATTCTACGCATGATATCGGTCAATCTTCAAGTTCATATGGAGCAAGTTCTAACAATGAACTAAGCATTACAATGTTACATGGTAGATAAAATGAAAGTTCCACCTATTGAAAGATAAAACTTCTAGCTATAAGATTATTAAGTGTTTCGATTAGTCAATGTAACATATATTACTGTGTAAAATATGTGAACTTCTGTCTATCTTGCCACACGCCATAACATGGATATATAATAAACACGTATACTCTATCTATATAGTTGTACAAGATTCATAACCGTTGTGGAACTTTTAATAAAAATCGAATCTCGACTTTGTGAGTATTGTTTTAGTTTTGAGGACTAGGTTATGAATACATGCAAATTAAAACAAATTTTGTATGTTCTTTTTAAAATAACAAGAATGCTTTTACCCAGTCATTTGTGTGTTATTAATCATATCCAATTTTCCCTGCGAATATTTTAAAATCAGGTAAATTTACTAAAAAGTATAGATATAATTCACTCACTGTATATTACGTGCATTCTTTGATGAGCACTTTTATTAGACCAACGCGCTCCTTGTTTAGCATAGTTATGTGAGGGTTCTTTAGCCTCTGCTTGGCTGCTATCCCAGCCACTACTTACTAAGACTTTTTACTTTTTCAAATTTTATTGTTATAATCACCTTCGGTGTTGTAAGACTCAGGATTAATTGTGGACTAAGCGGCAGTAGGCAATGTAACAATTAAATTTCACCTCGTCCGACCTAAAATCGGTAATACATCAAAGGTCGTAAAAATTTGTCAAGATTGGTCAAAATCATTGAACTAAGAGTAACTATACTTATTAATCCACACCGGTTAATAGTTAGTTGGTACCCGACTATTCACTTAGCGAATTTTACAATCATGAGCACTTCCCATTTATGAGGCTTGGCACTAGTAATTAATACTTTCAACTTGGGTAGAAAAAATACTAGCAATGTGCTAAACCTAATCGGGAAGACTTCGAGTTGAACTGGTTCAAAAGAAGCATATTTTTAGAATTAGAGTATTGGTCTTCTCTGTAGTTGAAGCACAACTTAGATGTGACGCAAATTTAGATGTGACGCATATCGAGAAAAATGTGTGCGACAGCTTTCTTGGTATTCTTTTGATGAATGAGAAGACGAAAGACAACTCAAATGCAAGAAAAGACTTAGACAAGCTAAAAATTTGAAAGACGCAATGGTTGAAAAAAAAGGGAATCAAGTGGACCTGCCTACACCCAAAATACTCATTCACCCTCCGTGACCGAAAGAGTGTCCGTCAGTTTATAAAAAAATGTTAAACTACCAGATGGGTTCGGATCTAATATTGGTAAGAGGGTGACAAATAACAATACTAACATTACTGGTTTGATATCACATGACTGTCATATTTATACACCAATGGTAGACCTTTGTACGTTTTTTAAACAACTCTGCTCTAGAACACTAATAGTAGAAGATATGAAGAAAGCGAGGGATGCCATTCTTATGATGTTGTGCAAGTTAGAGTTCATCTATCCTTCGACATTTTTGGACATAATGGTTCATTCAGTTATGCATTTACCCGATGAAGCGATTCTTGGTGGTCCAGTCTATATGAGATGGATGTATCCCTATGAAAGGTATATGAAAAAACTGAAAAACTATGTTAACCCCCCCCCCCCCCCCAAGGCCAAGGTTGTATAGCTGAAGGTTATGTAACTAAAGAAGCTCTAACATTTTTCTCAATCTACCTTCAAAATATTAAGACTAAGTTTAATCCGCCTGATAGAATTGAGGATGTCGTTGTAGGAAAAAGAAAGTTATGGGTGTATGAGTCCCAATCCAAACCGACCAGTGCAACGAATGACAAGCTACATTCAGTTGACGACAAACTCAAGATAGAATGGTTTGTCATCAATAATTGCGAAGAACTAAGGGGCTATATGAAGTGAGTGCTCCTATCCTTTATATATGTACCGGACATCCCAAATATATAAATTAAGACTGATTTTTCTTGCTTTTATATTTTTTTCTTCAATGTAGTGAATTCAAATCTACACATCCCCAAGATGATATTAAAACTAAATTTCCAAATTGGTTTCAACACAAGGTAATACATATATAACACTTGTTACTATATATTTGTTAAGTAATGCATATACAACAAACATTATTATTTTAAATTTGTTAGGTCTATAAGATGAAGACAGAAAGTTCTTTAGAATTCCACCCAGAGTTATATGCTCTTTCATTGGGTGCGCAATTAATGGCCAATACTTACACCGGTTTCATAGTCAACGATGTTAGGTTTATGGTGGCTTCACGTGATGCAAAACGTGCAACACAATACTCAGGGGTTATGGTGGAGGGAGAGAATAGTGAGAAATATTATGGCTGATTAGAAGAGATTATTGAGTTCAGTTATCCTTATGGATATAAAATTGTCCTATTTCGGTTCAAGTGGTACAATACTCAAGTGGGTGTTACATATGAAAATAATATCACCAGTATGAGTACAGAACACAAATGAGACAAAGAAGATCAGCTCATATTTGCCTCACAAGCCAAACAAGTGTTCTACATCCAAGAACCATCTCGAAGAAACCGAAATAATAAACATAGGTGGGTTGTCAAAAATGTTAATCATAGGAGAATTTGGGATCGACCACCACAACTCAAGAATGTTCAAAATGGTGGCACGGGCACCAGGCAAACGTTGGCAAGTATTACAGTTCCTTAATGTTTACTATTTTTACTTCCTTTTCAATTCTAATAATGTGACTAATTATTTATAACTCTAATTGCAGCCCCCCGCAGGAGAACACGGGGCAAGGCAAAAAACCTTGCCTTAAGAAAACATCTTAGAGACACAGGTCGCCCGGCATACATTACATTTGATGAAGACGCCACCTTCATGCGTGTAGGCAATCTTGGTAGCATGTTCACCCGGGAGGCGGCTATGTATATATGGTGTAAAGTTCTATTGGATGTGGAAGGTTGGAGGAATGTTTCTAAGCTTGATAAAAACAAGTTATTTGAGTTTATGCAGGTCAATGATTTGTAAATATATATTCTATATGTTATATGTTGATTTTTTTTTCTATCTGACTAGCTTGTTTTATTTAATTATTAGACCGACTTGAATTTCAATTTCAAAGATGTTGACAAAGATCTTGTTGCTAGTAAAAAACGGAGGCATTATGGCGGCACTCACAAAGTGGTACAAATCCGACGCAAAGCTATATTTTTTTAGTAAAGCGGGAGGTTATGATGATGTGGAGGGAGCAAGGCAACGTCCCCCCGTGGGTAAAAAACCTGAAAACTGGCTTCGGGATGTTGATCACTTCTTCAGTGAGGACCATATGAAGAAGTCTGAAACTAACAAAGTCGTCCGCCAAAAACAAACGTCCACATACCGAGGCGGGACGAGCTTTTTGCCAATCACTGTCACAAAAAGGAATATACACACATATACATAGACGATAATGTTTATTTAACTTATAATTTAACTTTTAATGTTAAACAGAACATCGAATGGTATGAAGCATAACATTTGGGACATACAGAAAGGCAGGAACGTTTGATAGCCCCCATAATGAAGAGAATTATGTAACCATTTATTTATAATCTACTATATATATATATGTATATATATGTATACAGGCAGACACACACACACATATATATATATAATTCTATTAAATCACTTTTGTAAAATACATTGCAGGTTAAAGGCACGGTTTGAGTCTGAAACTCACGAATCGCCGAAGAAGAAGAAGGAGGAGGACGAGGAAGAAGCAGCTCCCAACAGTTGGATAACGTTGGTATATATTTGTGTATGTGCGTGTTTAGTTTTCATGTTTGTGCGATTGTTTGTTGGGTTTAAAATAAGTTAAAACTAATATTATTTGGGGTGTTTGAAGGTTGGTATATTTGAAGATGTGTTTGGCAGACGTCGTGGACATGTTTGCGGGATTGGGCCAATGCCTTGTCCGAGAGAAACCCTTCCACATTTTACACCAACGCAACCGTAACTAACACTGGTATGTCTTTATAGTCTTAATGTTAATATTTGACCCGTTTGGTATAAATATGTATAGTAAGTGGGATATTTGACCTATTTGGTATATATTTGTAGTTTATTTGTTAATAGTTGACCCATTTGGTATAAATATGATTAGTAAATAGGATATTTAACCCATTTAGTATATATTTGTAATTTAAATGTGAATATTTGACCCGTTTGATATATATTGATAGTTTTAATGTTGATAGTTGATCCATTTGGTATATGTTTGTATTTGACCCATTTGGTGTATGTATGATTGCTAAATGTTAATATTTGACCCGTTTGGTATAAATATGTTTAGTAAATATGATATTTGACCAATTTGTTATATATTTGTAGTTTATTTGTTGATAGTTGACCCATTTGGTATAAATATGTTTTGTAAATAGGATATTTGACCAATTTGGTATATATTTGTAGTTTAAATGTTAATATTTGACTCGTTTGATATATATTGGTAGTTTTAAATGTTGATAGTTGACCCATTTGGTGTATGTATGTTTGCTAAATGTTGATATTTGACACATTTGATACATATATATATATATATATATATATACATATATGTAGTAACAATTTAATGCGATGATGGCCAATCCTCAATTCCAAGCGCAAATGTTCCAAATGTGTAGTCAATTCTTCCAGTCACAAAATCTTGCAAACTTTGGAAATCAAGGTTGTAGCGGCAATAGTGGCGATGATGACAAAGACGAAGACAAAGATGTTTAGGCGTTTTTGTAAGAACGGTACAACTGAGATGATGATGAAGACTAGGACAAAGATGTTTAGGCGTTTTTGTAACAATGGTACAATTTATAATGTTTATGCTTGATTGTAAATCTTGGTATGTTTTGCTTAGTTTTGTTGGTATGTTCAGACGAATATTTTAAGGTGTATAATGTATATATATGTAAATGTTGGTATGTTTGGTTAATTAGTTTTCTTGTTATTTTGCTTGATTATGCGTTTGTGGACAAAGGGTATTAAAGCTGAATAGGAAAGCTAGGAAAAAAAAGAGAGAGACCTTTAGTGGCGACAAGTCGCTGCGAAAGGTAAGGACCAGAATGCACAGGATTTTGCCACGTGTCATGCCACGTGGCAAAAAAATAATAATAAAAAAATTAATGCCACGTGGAAATAGGGTATTAGCGGCGACCAATTAGCAGCGACATAGGTTATTAGCGACGTTTCTTTGCCAACGAGAGCATTAGCGGTGACAGTCGCCGCTAATGGTGGACTTTTATCGGCGACTTCTGTCGCTGCTAAAGCCCCTGTTTTTGTAGTGGGTGGGGGGTGGAATCAACTTTTTTTATCGGTAGTGGCCGAATATCAAATCGGCGGGGTCAGACTGAAGCCAAAGTCAATTTATCTACGTAAATCGTAAATTTCTACCACTGAAAAAAAAAAACAAGGGGAGCCGGGGCAGCCATGCCCATGATTCTCAAACATCAGCTTAATCTCTAGTATCCACATATTCACAAATCAAAAAACCAGCAAAAATCCCAACAAATTTTAAAACCATGTGTCGTTGTCGCATTTTATTTTTCCTTTGACGTGTTCCCAAATGCCTTGCATGGACTCATGGAGTATTAATCATTATCAATTCATAGAGCTTTTGAATAATTCAAACCCTGTTTAGATTCCCACGATTAATTCTATTGATAATAAATATTGGCGTCAATGATAAAGCTTAGGACCACTTCCAGCAATCTATGAGATTTTTATTGATAACTGAAAATATAGGCGTCAATGATGAAGCACATAGGACAAGTTGACAACTTTCACCAAATCGAACGCACAAACATAGATATTTTTTTCTCTAAATTGGACTTTTATATTAAATTTTAATATCCTAACAGTGTTTAACATATTATACGTCAATGGAGGAAAGAGAAGTGATCAAGACCAAGTTGATCTTTTGCTTCATTGTCGTAGTTTATGCATCAATAACAAGTATATTTGCAGGAGACACTTTGTCCCCAGACCAAACCGTTAGATATAATGAAACCATCGTGTCGCCACAAGAAACCTTTGAACTTGGTTTCTTTCGTCCTGGTAAGTCCACGAACCTTTATGTCGGAATTTGGTACAAGAAAATACCAAATCGAACCGTTGTATGGGTAGCCAACCGGAATACACCACTCACACGTAACTCTAGCGAGCTAAGTCTCACCCTTCAAGGAGTTTTAATTCTCCGGGATGCCACCAAGGGAAATATAGTATGGTCGTCAGCAAACTCATCAACGACGTTAGTAAAAAATCCTATTGGTCAGCTTTTAGATAATGGCAACTTTATAATACATGAGGAAGGTCAGGGCATAAATAAAAAGATCCCATATGGCAAAGTTTTGACGTTACGGCAGACACCTTACTTCCCGGAGAGAAGCTAGGCTGGAATTTGGTTACGGGGTTTGACAGACACGTCGTGTCATGGAAATCTGATGATGATCCTGCCTTTGGTGAGTTTTCTTTCAGGGTTGATGCTAGAGGTTACCCTCAACTAATGAAAATTAAAGACCAAAACATAAGTTCCAGGGGAGGTCCATGGAATGGACAAGGCTTTTCCGGAATTCCTTATTTGAAACCCAACCCTTTTTATAACTTCACCTTTGTTGTTAACCAGAGAGAAATTACTACCAATATGATCTTATAGATACTTCAGCTATTACTAGGCTGGTGTTTACAACCAAATGGTCATTTAGAGCGCTGGTTATGGATTGATAGCAAGCAAGAATGGAACTACTATAATTCTCCACAAAAAGATATATGTGATGAATACGCGGTGTGTGGGCCATTTGGGAGCTGCAACATTGATAACTCCCCGGTTTGTAAATGTTTGAAGGGGTTTGAACCAACATCTCCTGATCAGTGGAGAACTACAGATTGGTCCCAAGGGTGTCAACATACCGTCCCTTTGGATTGTGACCCAGGGGAAGGGTTCAACAAATATTCCAATTTGAAGTTACCTGACACTCAGAAATCATGGTATAACAAGACCATGACCCTTGTAGAGTGTGAGAAGATGTGTAAAAGCAATTGTTCATGTACTGCTTACACAAATTTGAATATCTCAAGGACTGGTAATGGTTGCTTGCTATGGTTTGGTGATCTAATTGATATCAGAACATATGTTGAAGGTGGGACACTATTTATATACGATTTTCAGCTTCTGAGTTAGGTAATTTAAAAACAATAGTTTTATTTTCATTACTAACTTTTATAATTATCTGTGTAAATGTCATCATAATTAAGACATTAATTGTTTCACACAGAGTTAATACAAAATAGTAGAAGCTCAAATTCAGGGAAGATTACGAGTTATTGTACCCATAGCATTTGTAGTTTTTGGTCATACTAGTTTCATTATTCATGTATTACCATTTTAATATGAAGAAGCAGCAGCACCAAGGTATATCTCTACTTCTGAATAGTTTGGCTCACATTCTAATAATCATTTTGTGGCACTAATTTGTTATAAACATTTTTGATGTTTGTAAGAAAATGTTTCTAATAAACCAACCCTACGTTGTCTGTTCCAATTCACAGGGATACCTGGAAACAAATGGGGAGATGATCCTGAAAACAGAGGCGGTGATGAAGATCTAGAGCTACCTATATTTGGCTTGTCTACATTACTTACAGCTACAAACAACTTTTCAACGGACAACAGACTTGGAGAGGGCGGTTTTGGACCTGTTTACAAGGTATTCTATGACTCCATTCCCTTCTATGCAGCACATATGGTGCTCATGTGTTACTCTAAGATGATTCATAACATAACTTAAGACTGTGTGTAGTCAGATAATCTGATCAGAAAAATTAAGAATGCCTATATCACATTTACTGATTATCACCTAAATATGTTGTTTCCATAGTCATATTCTTGTGATTTTGTCTAATTCGTGATCAAAGTGGGTTATGTGTTCTACAATACCGTAAAAAATGGTGAAACTGATAGTCGGAAAATATGTGCTTGTTGAAGACGTATGGAGGATTTTTTTGGATACATGCCTTAAAAAGTTATGTTTTAGGTGTACTTGAAGACGGGAAGGAAATAGCAGTGAAGCGACTAGCAAAAACATCCACTCAAGGACTTCGCGAGTTCAAGAATGAAGTCATCTTGATATCAAAACTACAACATCGCAACCTTGTTAAACTATTGGGCTGCTGCATCGAGAAAACCGAAAAGATGTTGGTATATGAATACATGCGAAACAAAGGACTCGATTCCTTCATATTTGGTAAATGGAATAATATGTAAAAGAAAATTAGAAAAGTATAAAACCAACACAGACATAAACTAAACCCAAAATGTTCACAGATAAAACCCAAAGCAAACTCCTTGATTGGACTGCACGTTACCACATTATCATTGGAATTGCTCGTGGTCTTCTTTATCTTCACCAAGATTCTCGGCTCAGAATCATACATAGAGATCTCAAAGTCAGCAATGTTTTGCTTGACAAGGATATGAACCCAAAAATATCAGATTTTGGCACAGCTAGAAGTTTTGGAGGAAATCAAATAGAGTCAAACACAAATAGAGTGGTTGGAACATAGTAAGATTCATCTACCCTAACCACATTCTAATTTATTTAGAGATCACTTACATTAACTTATTTCCTCACAGTGGCTACATGGCACCAGAGTATGCCGGAGATGGTACCTTTTCGATAAAATCAGACGTATATAGCTTTGGTGTACTAGTGCTGGAAATTGTGTGTGGGAGAAAAACAGAGGGTTTGCTGACAAAGAGCATTGCAACAACCTTATTGGACATGTGAGCTTTGGATTTTCAATTTTGAATTGAATAATTGTTTAATAGGGTAAAAACCAACGTTTTTGTTTAGTTTTTTTTATAAAGGTCTTTGTTCATAAATAAAATATTAAAAACCTTTGAAGATTACCCAAAATGAAAACTTTTTTTAATGCATTTTTACTTTTGTAAACAATAAAATGTATGACTTGTGTACATTGTTATTGGCAGGCATGGGGACTCCATAATGAAGGAAGATCCTTGCAGTTAGTTGCTAAGTGTCTAGGTGAATCAATCAATGTGTCTCAGGTTCTGCGAATAATCCATGTTTGTTTGTTGTGTGTTCAATGTCACCCAGGAGATAGACCGACCATGACTTCTGTGATTGTGATGTTGGGGAGTGAGGGCCCACTGCCTTCACCCAAAGAACCAGGATTTTACGTTGGAAATTCTACGCAAGGATTTTATGATGGTTCATATGAAGCAAGTTCTGAAAAGGAACCCAGCATTACAATGTTGGACTCATCTCGTGACTACTAGAAAATACATAAGACAAACAAAAGGTTTGTATTCTATCAATTCGGCACTACCCCAATTTCTCTAGTTGTCTGATTGGTCCCCATTATATTTTTCGCCATCTTCTTATCTTCATCCCTTTCATATTTGATAGATGTATTTTTTTTGTGTAATCGTAATTTAACATTAAAAGGTATTGTGAAACTGTTAGATACTTAGATGATATCGAATATTGATTTCATATCGTGTGATTTTAAATTTTGAGGAGTGGGTTATGGAAAACACGCAGATTTAACAAATTTGTATGTTTTTTTTACCCTTCCCTTTGTATGCTATTTATCATATTATCTATAATCTATAATAACTTATAATAAAAAGAATTGAGTTTTTATGAGGTGGCATTCAATGGAGGCTTCAACCCTCCATTGAATGTGCCATGTGGCACTTTGAGGTGATGGTATTAAATTTATTATTTTAATTTAATTATTTTAAAAAATTAATCTGTTTTTTAATCTATAATAAAATTAAATTGAGTTATTTTAGGAAAAAAGAATAAAAACAAATTTAAATTTTTCTCTCTTATGTTTGCCTCCCATAATTTTTAAACATTAAAATCTTGTTATGTACGAGATTTTTTAAAGAAAAAATTAAAACCAAAATAATGAACGTTTTATTATCTTTCCAACGAGTACCATAGTGCTATATAAAAAAGGGAGAAAAAACGACTATTTTTTTGGGGGCTTTATCGTTCATACAGGAAAAAAAATACAAAGTGTTCAGGTAATTCATTAATCATGTTTTTTTAAACCAGATTCTTATCTACGATGTTGAAATTCAACCCAATCATGCTATCAATTGGAATTTTACTCTTTTAAAGATGGATAGGTATACTTCATTAAGAGAAACTAGGACCATTGAATGTGTCATATGACACTTTGAGGTGAATTTATAATTAATCTGTTTTTAATCTATATAAAAATAAAAATTAAATTGAGTTATTTTAGGAAAAAAGAATTTAAAAACAAATTTAAATATTTCTCTCTTATGTTTCCTCCCATAATTTTTAAACGTTAATATCTTTTCTGTACGAGATTTTTTAAAGAAAAAAATTAAATCAAATTAACGGACGTTTTATTATCTTCCAACGAGTACCATAGTGCTATATAAAAAACGAGAAAAAAACGACTATTTTTTGTGGGGTTTCGTTCATACAGGAAAAAAAAAACACAAAGTGTTCAGGTATAATCATTAATCATGTTTTTTTAAACCAGATTCTTATCTACGATGTTAAATTCAGCTCAATCGTAATGCTATCATTGGAATTTTACTCTTCTAAAGATGGATATGTATACTTCATCAAGAGAAACTAGGAGAAAGAATCACGCAACACTGCAACACAATTGTGTCACCGTTATAGCAAGGTTATTTTTTTATTTATTTAGTTACAAGAGTAATAATTATTACTATTAGTATTTTGTATTAATATATTAGAATGATTATATTTTTCAACCCCGGACGCGCTCCGGGATAAAAGCTAGTATAAATATAGGAAAATTGGAAATAAATAATCCCAACTATTAACTATTGACAATAACAGTCCCAACTACGAAAATCACCAATATTGGTCGAAACTTTCGACATATTGGAAACCAACGGACCCAAACAAACGGAGTTAGCCTCCGTTAGTGTGATGCTGGACGTGGCATGCCACGTTGGATGCCAGTATGATCATTTTGCCACGTGGCATGCCACGTAGAGCATTTTGCCACGTGGCATGCCACATAGGATGCCACGTAGATCATCTTGCCACCTAGCATGCCACGTCAGCATCACACTAACGGAGTTTAGCCTCCGTTAGTTTGGGTCCATTGGTTTCCAATATGTCGAAAGTTGGGACCAATATTGGTGATTTTCGTAGTTGGGACTGTTATTGGCCAATAGTCAATAGTTGGGATTATTTATTTCCATTTTCCTTATATATATACTTCCAATTTCAATAGTTTGTATTCTTTTTACCCACGTCACTTTAAATTAGCTTCATTTTTTCAGCCTTCTTATAAGCCTGTTTACTGCTGTGCGCATACTTGGGGGGCAAAAGTAAAGCTGCACTAATTTTAATGTTATTTACTAATTTTCGTGAAAATAAAGTTAAAAATGACTGTTAATCATGCATCATGTTGTGGCGTTGAAAGCCAAAAGACAAGGGGGTACATGCACCAATCGAGTTTGTCCCAATTGCTAAGTGTTATGTGCCTTATGTCCAAGGCTTGATACAAAACCACTATCGAGCCGGGTCTCAGTGGAAGCAGCCTCTCTATTCCCACGGGTAGAGGTAAAGGCTGTCTACACATCTTACTCTCCTTGAACCTTACCTTAACTTTTGCTATTGGTGGATTAACTGAGTATGATGATGATGATTTCAGCCTTCTTATCAATCAACAGTTTTTTTAGATATGTATTTAGCATCCATAGATCTTATATGAAAGGCATAGTTATGTGTGATTTTCTTTTTCAATCACTACTTGTCACGAACGGTTGGGACCTATTTTCCAAATTTAAATTGTTATAAGCCCCTCCTAGGCTCGGGACAAACAAATCAACAATACTTTCAATGTGTCATGGAAACATTAGTAACTAACATAGCTTTTTATCGTTTGAGCAAAAGTTCATCAAGAACAACTAATTAATGAACTAATGTAGTATTTAGCAATTAGCAAAATGTACAC
Organism: Ambrosia x helenae; assembly: GCA_030844895.1. NCBI lineage: Eukaryota > Viridiplantae > Streptophyta > Magnoliopsida > Asterales > Asteraceae > Ambrosia > Ambrosia x helenae. The sequence continues at coordinate 25,687 of JAUTDX010004741.1, forward strand.
AAAAAATTTTTATTTGTAGAGTATGTACACAATTAACAAAAATATTTGGCAATTTTTGCAAAAATCACACAGAAAGTTAAAGTTAAGGCAGAACAATATTTAATATGAAGAAGAAAACAACAGTTGATGAATTGGTACGGTAGTACCTTCAAGTCTTCAAATATTAGGAATCTTGATGCACATGGAGTTTGGATTAAGATTGTTGATTGTACGACAGGATTGTAGTTCAACTATAGTTAGAATAATAGTTTTTCAAATGGGCCCTTGCTTAGTTGCTTTAGTTCCAGAGCCATTGGGCTTTGCACAATTTTTGCTTTGCTGTCACTTTTTTATTTTATATGCATGTAGCTTTTACTTAGAGCATCCACAATGCTATCATACCGGACGCGTCCGGAAGGTCGCTTGGAGGAGAACATGGATCCGTTTAAGCGGACTGGTCCGCTTGTGAATATGGTGGGGCCATCTTCGTAACGGTTAATTTATAAAAAAAAAAACTCTAACTACTAATAATTTTATTTTAATATAATTATTTCAAACTAACCATTCACACATTTATGTTACATTTGTCACACACAAACACAACACTCTCTACCCTCACTTCAAATAACATTCCAAAATCCCCTTTCAATCACAATGAGCTCAAGCAATGAAGAAACCTCGCAACACCCCACCCTACACGTGATATTTTAGAAGTAGGTGCCTCTAGTGATAAGAGTCCCCGGAATCTCAACCTCTACCTATGCTTCCCGTATTTGCAAGGAACCCAATGTGCTTATAATCAATTCATACAAGTCGTCATATAGAACGGTTAACGTATTGTTGGACGGTGACATCAAGCAAATGTATTTGTCCAATATATCATTCGTCGGGCGCTAAGCTCAAGTTCTAGACAAAAAAGGGGAAGTGCAAAGTAATAAATACGAATCGAGAGGAGGGAGATTCACATCTATAGAATGACTAACTTGGCCCGCAACCACTGTGTATAATGTGTGAAGATTTAGACATACGTTTCCCGGATGAGGCGTTTAACTTTTCCTAAGAATTGTAAATGGCCTATCTGCAAATTTATTTGTATATTCAACAACGTAAGGATGTTGTTTGCAACACGAGGCTTTCTTCAATTCAGAAATGCACACATATTATACGTCTGCTGGCATAACTGCATAGGAGCTGACATAATTGATGAGTACGTATAGCTGGGTGAAACTAATACCTTAGGAATGTTTAAGACATTTTTGTAAGTATGGTATTCGAATTACACTCTAAAGAGTACATGAGGAAACATAATGAATCCGATATCCAACGTTGTTATCGGCTCATGAAAACCGACATGGCTTTCTAGGAATGCTTGGTAGTATTGACTGTATGCATTAGAGATGGAAAAATTGCCTTTTACATGGCACGTCTGTAAGACCCGCAAAACCGGTATCAAAACATTGGGTTAACATTGTTAAATATGCAAAAACAATGAGTAAAATTTTCTTTTGAAAGAGTGTGGGTAAAATCAATTAAAGCAAAATTTACAAAGCACATGACAAATAATCGAATTTAAAATTTATCATGCGTGAACAAGATTTGTCTTCCACTAGCAATGCCTTCAATTGCCAGGTAGCTTCTTACATCGCCAAGCAGTCATCCCTCCTCTCTCTTTTAACCTGAAATCATCTAACGTGTATGCAAAAGTCAGCTACGTTGAGTGAGTTCAAGTTTTTATAAATTTATATAAACACGTATTTTGTCAAAATAAGAATTAACAAAATACCTCAACATCACAGTTAACAATAAGCGCAATCCGCACATTTATTTTCCCCAAGCAGTAATCAAAGACTATAATAGGTGTAATTTGCTTATTTATCTCAAAGCTTCTATTATCAAATATCACAAGCGCATACCGCCTATAAACACAAAATACAATCAAGTCTATCTAAGCCAAACCAAAGCTAGAGATTTTAAAGCAGGCATATCCCACTTCTGTGATAGCTCAGCTTATAAAAATACATATAATATAATTCAACCAAAGCCAGAGATCAAAGCAGGCATATTCCCACTTCTATCATAGCTCAGACTTTTAAAATTTACACATAATAATAACTATGTAACAACCCGGACTCAAAACCATGACTAGAGATCAGAGCAGGCATATCTCACTTCGGTCATAGCTCAATTTCGACATATCAGGTAGCCGTCAAACATAGTCCTATATATATTTAATAACATATATAACATAAACTAAGCAACAACCATGCCACAAAACCATACCATAGATTAGAGTAGGGATATTCCACTTCCATCATAGCCCAGTTTATAAGATCAAGTAGTCGCCAAACACAGTTTTATGCAAATATATATATATATATAATATATGTTGTGTGTGTGTGTGTGTGTGAGTGGTGTGTGAGTAAAATCCATATAACCTAAACACGTAGCAAGTCAAAACAATATACCCGATCTAACAAGTAAGGTTTCAAATATGTGGCCAAGACATTAAGCGCATTCCGCTTATTAAGTAAAAACTTAAGTCACACATTTAATCAGAAAATAGTCTATTCATAAATTATATAATTACACATATAACTCAAACCGTATAATAGCACATTAGGCGCATTCCGCCTACTCACGTTCATGCCAAAATTAATAAGTATGAAGTAATATGGATTTCATTCGTACAACAAAATATTTATAACTTCATAAAATATATTTGTGTGACTTCATAAAAAAATAATTATACTGGTTTAGCATGCACATCAGCCCAAATATTTAGAAAATAATAATTATAATGAATGGGCTCAAGAACTCATGTTAGTACATGATGTCCCTAGCCTAGTATAGGCAATGATTTGGATGCTTTTATACCCTTACTACTCGTGCCGACCGCAGCAGGCGAGTAGGAAGGCTATGCCACATGCATATCAGGCGATTTGCTGCTATCCTACATGCAAAATAGGCAATTAGCAAGCTATCCCATATGTACAACAGGCAATTAGCAAGCTATCCCATATGTACAACAGGCAATTAGCTAGCTATGGGGTATGCAATAATAGGCATGCTAATTGCCCCTAACAAAAGCTACTCGCCCTCAGCAATCAAAACACCCCAATCACTTCCAAACACACCCAAACACCCGAAATGCTATCAAACATCACCTATACTAGGCTAGGTACATCATGTACTAACAGACTCCCCCTTGGACCTAGCTAGTATGATTACGAGCAATAAATCATTCGATTAACCTAGGGACAAACGACCTATACGGGACCTAACACTAGCTAGGACTTACAAATAATGCACTTACCAGACTCCCCATTGACCTAGCAAGTGATTTACACAGACTCAACCTATCACCTAGCTCGGACACACACACGAAGTGTATTTAAAGACTCCTCCTTGGACCTAGCTGGTGATACATGGTCTTCGAGTCCTCAAGTCTTCATGTTCAGCACTCTTCAACTTAGGGTGACACCGCAGTATGACCTCTGAAGACTTGAATATATCAACTGATTTGAAGACTTGAATATATCAATCAATTGAGCTTTAGTCGTGGCTTCATAAGATCTCGTTATTGGTCCCGTCGATCATTTCAAATAAGATTGTGAAACCAATTTTATGGTCGCATAATATGTCCAAAAAAATCTCCTAATGATACATAATAGGACACTTTTACAATGTTTTAACATGTGCTTACCTACTTTTAATCTTTTAATACACATACAAGAGTCCTTAAAATTTAATTATAGGACCCTTATGATGTAACATTATGTAACACCCCGAAATTCGAAACTTTAATTAATGTGTGTGCTATGTTACTATGGCATGAAATTAAATATCTAAAATTATCTAACATAGTTAGAATAGTGGCTAAATAAAAGGAAAGAAAGATTTAGTTAAAATGGGTATCAGACACCATATTTGGAGGGTTATTCATGTAAATGGTGGATGAATAACAAGTTCAAGAAAACACCCCCATGGCATATACGAATTCAGCCAGGGGAGGTCTTCTAAAGACCAAACCAAGCTCCAAAATCTCACAATGATGCAAGGTGCAAAGGGGTTTTGAAGGTAGACTTGAGGGGATTGCAAATTTAGAGTTTTCTACAAGTCTTGGAGCCTTGGTAAGAACCACTATACCCTCAAACTAGTATGAAATTCGAACCCCACATGTGGTTTTTGTGGAAAACATGTTAAATTCGTATTATGACTTGATTGTAAGTATATTGACCATCCTCTAATGGTTTAGAGATGAGCTAATAACTAGAAGTTGCTTGTTTGCATAGATGATGGATGATATTGGGTTTTCATTAGAGCTTTGATATTGCTTTAGTAGTGGTTAAATCCATGTAATAAAAAGAATAGATGTGTAGTTGGTGACATGCATGTGGAAATTAAATCATGATTGAAGGTGAATATGCGTTTAGGTGGAATGTGAGTATTAGGAGCTTGTACTTTGAGCTTAGAATGTTGTATGCAACACCAAGTGTTTGATGAAATGTCTAGATTAGTCTAATTTGTAATAAGAAAGTGATGAATTACTATGTTTGATAACTAT
>JAUTDX010004742.1:0-41823 GCA_030844895.1 Ambrosia x helenae
AAAATACATGGAAACGTTGAGTTAGGGGAACGTGCGTTAGAGAAACTTATAGAGCTTGAACCCGACGAACCAGGGAATTATGTGATTATGTCGAATATTTATGCTCAAGCAGGAAATGGGAGGGAGTAGCAAAGATTCGTGAAGTAATGACGAATAAAAAGCTAAAAAAAAGACGTTGCGTGTAGTTGGATAGAGGTGAATAACAAAGTGCACGCCTTCCTTTCAGGCGACACGTCTCATCCAATGTGTGATGAGATTGACGACGAGTTAAAACGCATTGAAAAGTTGATGATGAAGTGGGATATGTCCCTAAATACTGCACCTGTGTTTCATGATGTTGATGATGATGAAAAAATGAAAATGGTATGCAGGCATAGCGAAAGACTGGCAATCGCGTTTGGGATGATCAGTACGCCCCCAAAGAGCAAACTTTTGATAACAAAGAATCTCGGGTTTGTGAGGATTGTCACGTCGCGATTAAGGTTATATCGAAGATTACTGAAGGGAGATTGTGTTTAGAGATTTTAATCGGTACCATCATTTTAAAGATGGTGTGTGTTCTTGTGGGGATTATTGGTAATTTTTTTTTTTTTTTTTTGATAGATTCATTTGGATTGTTTAATGATCCTTGATTGATTGAAAGAAAATTTGTTTACTTATTTGGAACCAAGTGCTAAGTTCTTGTTTTACAATCGTTAGATCAATTGCTATAAGACGAGTGTAACGTTTAATTCGACATGTAATTTAACCAAAGATGTTTGATTGTTTGTTGGTGCCTTTCTATAACGGGCACAAGCCCCGTGTAGCCCCATGCCCACCAATCACACAGTGCCACGTCATTTTAACTCTAAATTAGTCTAAACTCTAAAGTAGCCTAAACACCGGAAACGCCAAACCTAAAATAGCCTGAAACCAGTGACCCTACAATTTTACCATACTCACCAACAGTGGCGGATCTAATATAAATTTCAGTAGTAAGGTTTTTTATTTTTTTTCATTTTAGTAGTAACGTTTTCAAAATATCGTAAAAAAAAACAAATTTTCCACTATGTGCGCGAGGTTGACTAGCAACGGACGCGGCACCTAGCTTCAAGCTAGGTCCGCTCCTGCTCACCAATCACACACATCCCATCGATGGTCCCCCCAAAAAAAAACCCACATTTTCTTCTCTTTCTATCTTCGGCTTGCCTAAACCGATTTTTGAAGCCCAAAGTGCAAACCTCATTACAAGGGGTGGTGTAGCCTAGGCTACTTAAGCCCCATGGCCTTAGCCGTAGGTGTCCCGTGCCCCCTAAAGATAACTGCAAGGACAATTTTTGAGAATGAATAGCATCATGAAGACCTTTTTTTCGCCTCTTAAAACTCAAGCATAATTTCTTTTGGCATTTTTCAGCTCAAGCTCTACTCAGGCTCGTGTCATTCATTTTTTATGAATATAATCAGAGTTGTAAAGTCTCATCTCATAGAGCTTGAAACTAGCTCGAGCTCAAACTCTAGTAAACTAAACAAGTCTAGCTTGAGCTTAGACAGGATGAAACAAGTTTTAATTTACGGTTAACAAGTTTTTAATGCTGAAACCTTAGGGACGAAATGTTTGTTAATTAGTTTTATTTTCTTTCGGGGCAAATAAGAAACTACCTATAAAGTCAATAAACCAAAGTGAAAGAAATTGTTATTATATGCAATTTCGAAGAAGTTGTCATGAGTGTTGAGGTCTTTATTTTATGGTGGTCATGCTTTTTTAAGTCTTTATTTATAGTCATCTTGCTTTTAAGTCTTTATTTATAGTCATCTTGCTTTTGAAGTTTTTATGATCGTCCTTAAAAGCAACTTCATTGACCATGACTCCACAACCACCAAAGACCAATCGAAGCTTCTATGTAAATAACGCTAATCATGTTAAAGAGAATCTATTTTAACATCGTTATCAGTACTGATGTTAACGAAACCAATACTAGTATTCGTTTCTATTGTTTGCGATCAAAGAAAAACACGTGTTAGATATTCTTCTGGCATATACTGACGTTATTTTTCGGGTTTTATCTTTCGGTTATTATAGCGATCATTGCCAGTACCGTAACAAACCAAATCGATACAAAACTGAATATGCGACTGTGTTTTAATTTTTTTTCTTGACTTTCCCAATAAGAACTCTTTTAAAAACGAAGTTGAATTCCAAATAAAGTTTAATTAATTTATTTATCTATTTTGTATCTTAAACTATATGAGTGCCAACACCACATTGATACAATTCCAATTTCCAAACGAATAACATCAATATCAGTATCCAGTTTTATGTTTTTTTTACCAACGTAAAACACACAGTGATACAACTGAGACAATACCATAACAAACCGAATCACAACCAACCAAATTTCCCTAATTTTATTATTGTTATTGTTTGTTATTCTTGAGTTTTCCTCTTTTTAGTACTATGTCTGATATCAATACCATAACAAATCGAACCAATACCGAAACAAATGATAAACCATAAGTACCAAAAGACAAAAGTGGTATATGTCTATTTCCCACAATTTCGGAGAAAGTATCATTATGCTGAGTCTTCTTTAACGTCATCGTGCCTTTCAAGTATATATTTAAGAATAATAATTATGATCGTCTCCTATGTACGCAACATCCGTAAGGTCAACCACCACCATGACTACACAACCATTAAACACTGATCAAAGCTTCTATGCACCTAAATTTCGCGCCAAAACCGGTATGAAAAAAGGCAATTACACAAAACTAACAAGGTTATGGTTCCAAAATAGTTCGAATTTCGAATTGGACGTCTAGCGCTTCAAGGATTGAAGATTGATCACATAGATGTAGGTTTAGTCAGATGCAGCTTCGTTGTTCTTGATCATCTATCGGTATGTTAGTTAATTAATTCATCAATATACATATTTTTTAGATTAACATATAGTATAATTGTCATTGATATCCTTTTGAAAAAAGTAGGGGTGTAAACGATGCGTAATGGCTCGAGAGGTACTTGGGATCGTATCGGTAAAAAGCTCGAACGAGCCGAGCCTATCGAGTCGGAGCTCGAGCTTTTCTTACAAAGACCGTTTAGGCTCGCGAGCCTAAACGAGCCCAAACAAATTTTATATTATTATCATTTTATGTATAGTATGCCTATTATTTAGCACTGGCGAGCGCGCCGAGCTTTGGCTCGTTTAAGCTGTCGAAGCGAGCTCGAGTCGAGCTTTTAGCTCATTTAAAATTGTTCTAAAATTATTTTGAGCCGAGCCGAGCCGAGCCGAGCTTGAGCTTTTGGGTTTTACTTTCGAGCCGAGCTCGAGCTCAAAGTATTAGGCTCAAACCAAGCCGAGCTCGAGCCCAGTCAAGCTCGTCTCGCTCGGCTTGTTTAACACCCCTACGAAAAAGTAATTATCGTCGATATATAAAATTATAGCAATATAATAAATTTAGATAAAAGTCAAACAAGTTGCCGCGCTATACCCTTTTAAATAACAACACTAAGGGGTTGTTTGGCAGTGAATTAGTCAGCATTAATTGTGTTTGGTTCACTAATAAAACATATCTGAATCAATCAGCAAACAGCTTACCTATTAACTTTCAAAATGATGCTGAATGAAAATTTTACCTCTTTTTCTCTTCATCTGTGTTCATAACCATCACCGAGCTGCTCACCGCACCACATCTTCAACCCACCACTGCCCTAGTGGTGTATTCTTACTGGTTCAGAGTCTCTTACCCAGTCATACCTCTTATTGGCTCATCAATTTGCGAGTACGATTACATTCTTTAGCAGTACGAATTCATCGTTGATGATTGTTTTGTCTACTTGATCGGTTCAGGATCGAGATGGAAACTGGAACGTTGGTGCGATCGCGATTTTGATCGACGGTTTTGGCCGCAGGTGCAGTATTCTCGATGACCGGAGGTCACTTGGCGACGGTTGATTACACCATGTCATTTTATTCCACGGTTAAGGTGAAGGTACATATGTTGCTTATCGATTTTCACTCTCCTTATCTTTGCTCATGGTTCGTATTTTAGATGACGTCACATACTCAAGTGTCTTAGAAAAACGGTTTCTATACCATACAGACACATGCTTGGAAACGTTTTAACTGATTGTATTGGGTTGTACTTGGCGGTTGAAGAGGTGACTAGTCAACCCTATAATTCCATGTACAACTTCAACTTAAAAAATAATCAAGAACCACATAATGGTATAATCAAAAATCAAATTTGCCACAAAGTTTTTTAAATAAAAGTCTATAGTACGTTTATGGTAGTGGAGTGTTGAATGCATCAAATTCACAATTAGTATTAAGACGAAATTCACTACCATCGCCATCCTTATTAACAAGAACATAACTTTTTTCATATCCTACAATATAAGATAAGAAGCTTTAGTTTGAGAAGCCGGTTCATGAACGTTGATAGCTGGTTGAAGATTGGTACAAAACTTTGATTTAATGAACATATTGGAACGATGTATTTAGATTGAACGATGGAAATTGGAAAGCAGCTTTAAAGTTTGGTGCATTAGGTTATAATCCGGAGTTTAAAACTCAAAATTGTACACGGATATAAGTGGATTCATCGGTATGCATCAATAATACTTGATTTTTTGACGGTTCAATAACTAAATCGGTACCTAAGTAAGACCGGGCTCTATCGTACCAGTGATGTCTTTGGTTTCCAGTTCAACAGGTAATACCGATCGTTTTGAACCGGTTTTTAACACATTGCAATATTGCACTTACTAATAATATAAAATTAGGAAAATTTGATAAGCATCCAAAAGTCGTATCATACATGTGAACTAGAACATGATATGAACGGGTTTCTTTTTAACAACAATTACTTTTTATATTTTTATATGTTAAAAACTTAGATTCAAATTTACAGCTAAAATTTTGTATATATAAAATAATTAAGTTTCTCTTCTAGCTAAACTTGTCCGGAAGGAAATTGTTCATACTAAACCCAAATTCATGAAATAAGGTGACATCACATACTAATTATGTAAAACTACCCGACCCGAACCCGAACACATACCCAAACACGACACAAGCCTGAATATTGTGTTACACGCAAACTAAAACAGGGCATAGATTGGACTAGTTTAACCTGAAATCCTAGTTTATCTTTTACATATTTGAACTGTTTAATTACAAATTTATACTCAAAAATACAAATTCATATAAAAAGAATTACGTTATGTGAGGGTATTGCTATCTTTTAACCTTCAACCCTAAATAAATAAATAAAATATATATATATGGTAGGGTTTCTGTAGGAAAATTGGTTTGTGTGAGAAGTGTAGGAAGGATTAAAAATTGATATGTATGCATCATTTTTTTGGACATATTCATGATGTTTTGAATTGTTTTTCTTAGAAAAACAACAAACATAACAATTAATAACCGAAAACAATGTATTTTAGGCTTAAAACTTAAAACACTATGTCAAAAACATTTAAACAGAGTGTTTTAAGTAATTACTAGGGTGTTTTATCTGTAATTTAAATTTAATTACTATATATATATATATATATTATATATAGGGTTAGGGTAAAATGAGAACACACTTTTCGTAAAAGAAACTACGGAACTCAATTTATAACCACAAACTTATTTAAATCAAAAAAGGATTTGTGGACCACAATTAAAGTTGAATAAAATATAAAAGGAAATATTCACTTGCCTAATAAGACAAAATAAGGTGGGTCATGGTCATTTACACCACTGTAAAATTATTTTTTTTATTTTTTATTTTTTTACGTCTGGGTTACCCATTTTTACACCGGTGGAAAATTTTTTTTTAAATTCACATTTTACGTCGGTGTTCTTACGGTTTTTTTATGAAGGAGTGGTTTTCAATTGAACCTAATCCTATATATATAAAGTCTATTAAGAAAACTTCTTCGATTAAAATCTTAACATATAGCCAATGAGCTATAGCTCAATTGACATTGGATCGTTTTTTCACTATTCTTCTGCATTCCCCCGGTTCACAAACGAGTCACCCATTCAGGTTATCAACCCTATATCATAAAACTCTTTGATTGCAAATTTATAACCTAAAACTACAAATGTAAGTAAAATAATTACGTATGTTGAGTTATAAAACTTGATAATCATTTCTTTTTAAATTGTTTTAGATTAGGCATAAAGTACCCAATCAATTTAAATTGTGACATAGCACGTAAGACAGTTTCAAAAAAAGAAAAAAAAAAAACAAGTAGACTTAGACCTGAACACTATCCTTCTAGCTAAACCTGTTTGACTGGAAACCGCTTATACTAAACCCAAAGTCATAGAATTAATCTTGGGATGTGAGGTAAGCTATCTTACATGGTTACTAATGTTTTTTTTTTCTTTTCAAAATACGAATAGGAGGAAGTTGAGATAGAGGCAAAAGTGGTTGGAGAAAAGGGTAATTTAGCATCAGTAGTAATCGACATAAAAAAGAAAAGCAATGGAGAGAAAGTTGTTACTGGAAAACAATGGATGCATTCCATTCCTATCAAAACGCCACATTCTATGCAAAGCAAGCTCTAAGGGTTTGTTTGATAGCCCTTAATGATCATTAAAAGGCTTTTTGTTAATGGTTTATAGGCTCTTAATAGTTAAGAGGTAACCTTAAGTCTGAATGATTAAGGTTATCTCTTAACCATTAAGAGTCTATAAACTATTAACAAGTAGCCTTTTAATGACCATTAAGGGCTACCAAACGTTATACAGTTAAACTAGTTGAATAAATTTGTGTTTGCATGATGAAAATATGTAATGTATATAGAACTTTATATGTAAAATAAATAAAAGTTGAAGATATGATACAAAATGTCTATCAAAAGAGCAATATACTTTTATCTTGTTCTAAAAAGCGCGTCTAAGGTGTGAGGCGGATCAAGGCGACAAGTATACATGAAACGAGCACTCTTTTAGCCTTTCACTTAAGCGTTTCCGCGCGTCATAATACCTGTTTTGACGGCGGTCTCCTTAGTGGCATTGGCGTAGCTTCTTTGGGGCGGGAGGGGGCGGCCGGCCCCCCTGAAACTTTCGCTCAGAAGTTCCAATTATATAATATCCGTATAACATTTTTTTTGTATATACGGTTTCGACCCCCCATAGCCGATGACTTCCGACCCCCCCCCCCCCCCCAATTTTCACTCAAGCTTCGCCACTGCTTAGTGGTCATAACATTTCTCAATCATTTTTCGGTAATTATAAGGTTTTCTCATCAAAATGTTAACGGATTTACCCAAAACTTAATCATACTTGCAGACAATCAAAGCCTTGTAGTAACATAAACTTTCATAACATAAAATTAGCAATAAACAAATGCTCAAATTTTGAATCCTAGCTTCTTGAGGTTACATCTTCACCCAAATTATTAACTTCCTCACCCGTTAAAACCGTTTTATCAACACACGAACCATAAGCCCGACTACATACAACATGATACAAGAAGTTTATAAAACTCATTATAGCAAGTAGCCAATAATACTTATCATAGTGACCCTTATTAATATTAGTAGAAATCCAACCCTCTTCCCCTTCCTTTTTTGTTAAGCCATCCACAGTGCTTAGTAAAACACTAGCCAACAAGCTCGCGATAGCCAACCCGAGCAAGTAAATAGCTGATGCAATACTCGACATACTTTTAGGGAACTCAGAGTAATAAAACTCGGTTTGACCAATTATGTTCAATGCATCTGCCAACCCGTTTAGCACATTTTGTGGAATGAGCCACATAGCCGACATGTTTATAACCGCTTGAGAATCGTTCAAATACCCCTCCTTAATTGCTTTATTTTTCCTAACATGTTCAACAAGTCCAGAAATCACCAACGCGACTATTGAAAAACATAGGCCCGCCCCAATTCTTAACTTTGCACTTATGTATACGCGTTTCCCTTTCATTTTTGATAACAATGGGAGGATAACGCGATCATATAGTATAACCCAAACCATGACCGTTATAATTAGGAAAAAGCTAAATGAGGCAGGAGGGACTTCAAACTTTGATGTGATGTGTCGGTCCATGGTTTGAGCTTGAAGGACAGGAAATGTGGTTTGGTTCATGGCCACGGATAACATTATGCTAGAAGACCATATTGGATTACTTTAATAAGCGTTTTTAGCTCTTCGACTTGATCTACCGTGCAAATGTTCCATGGATCTTTAGCAATGTGTTCGTTCATATCTTCGGGTTTCAAAGGGATGCAAGCTTTATTCAAAAACCTGAAGGATGCCATAGAAGTAGTTAGAGGTAGCTAAATTGATTGATAATTTCAGATAAAACACAACCCACAAAAGAGCAAGCTTATAAGTAAATGAGTCGAAACTACCTCAAGGTCTTTGTAGGTGTGGTAACCTTTGCATTATTTTCATTATACCATAAGGCATCACTTGAATCATGTAAAGTTAGCTTTCTATGTTTCCATGCCACCAATATCACTTGGCAAAAGCTAGTAAACACGCTTTTTTCGACCTTGATCTTGTAATAAAGCGGATAAGCGGCCACAAAAAAGATAGTAGCCAAAACATGAGAATGACGGGGACCCCAAACCCGACTCTCCATCCATGATGATCTTGAATATAAACAATGCCCGTATATGCAATCATGATCGCCATAACAGCTGTCGCGTAATACCACCCAAAGAAGCTCCCTAACACCCTCTCTCTCTTTGGGTTGTCCTTGCGGTCTATTTGGTCCGCCCCGAAAGCTAAGGAGCACGGGTGGACCCCGGCTCCTCCGATGGATATTAAAGCAAAAGCCGAATAAAGGAGTGTGTATTGAATGGGTGTTGGTGATTCACACAAATGAGGCGTCCGAGCTTCACACGGGGGAGGTTTTGCACCTCGGATCATTGCTGTTAACCATAGAAGGATCATCCCCTACGAACATTTTAAAAGCTCGAATCGATTCAAACTTATAACAAGCCTAAGGCTAAAAAAATAAGTTTGTTTAATAAATAAGCTCAAGCTACATATACTGAGCTTGGTTGATCACAAGTCTAAGTAGTGAATTATTTATATAAATTTAATAACTTTTACTTTAATACACTAATACAAATTGCGTAACAAAAATATTTATATATAACTATGATAAGAATAACTAAATAATATATATTAGGTAAAATTATACTTATAACTATACATGTATATTAAATAAACCAAAAATGTTTAATAATTAATAAGCTATGTAAGTTGAGAACTAACCGAGCTGAGTTTGGATACTAAGCTTGAATTGACTCGAATTCAGGCTTGAAGCGAGCCGAACTCAAGCATAGCTAGTTTAAAAATTGTTTTTTTTTTTACCTAAATTGTTCTTTTTTTTTCATTCAACATTAGTTTTTTCATTCTGTAACACCGAACATTACATCAAAATAGCGGACAGAGAAGTTGCGCCGCCATCCCTTTCTGTATAGCGAATCCCAGGCTACTGAAAACAAACCTTCCCCCCCCCCCCCCCCTCCCCGGAGTCGAGACATTCCTATGTATAACCCGCTGTACCCTAAAAAAACAAAAAAGAAGGAAGAAGAATGGTACCATGAGACTAAAGATTGAACCGATAAAAATGGTGAGGAACCGGCCTAGAAGAGAATCAGAGAGAAAAGCTCCAAATACAGGTAGAAAATTGGTGGCCGCAGACCATCTTAAAAGGATGTTTGTGCCTTGGGCGAAACCCATGTTGTAATCATTCATCAAATATTGGATCATGTTTGGATGTATCCCATAACTTGCCACTTTCTCAAATGATTCATTTGCTGTTTCATAAATAGTAACCAACTTAATGGTTTGTTACCACAGAATTAATATTCAACAAGAATTACAAAATGCATTTGTACGTAATGATCAATGGTTCGATGGCCTCGGCAACCTACCTTGTATTGATTATTCGGGGAGTACTCGGCCTCCGACACCTTATTTTACAATAGAACTAAAAAGTAAAAAGTGTCCTTCATGAGGTTGAGGGTTCAATTCATTTGGCTATGTGCCCTATGTGCTGAATGCGATCACAAACTAGTTTAGAGCAATACGTAAACGTGTTTATTTTGTCCTAAGAGTTTTCTATTTAAAAATTGATTCTATATTATACTTGTATTCGCAAACCGGTTAAGTAGAAAAGTTCGACTTAGAGCATCCACAATGTAGGGAAACCACCCCAAACCGTCACGCCAATCGTCACCATACCACATCATTCCAAACCATTCCAAACCACAACCCTTCCAAACCCATTTTTTTCCTCCAACCATAAATCATTCCAAACATCCACCTCATCATCTACTTTTCTATTTATTTAACTAGCACACACACACAAAAAAAAACCCTTTTTTTATTTAATAAATATAAAGTATAGTGAGGGACTCACCCCCACCCTAAACAAACCAATCGTCCGCTATAGCGGACCATCCACTTTTAGCAAACCCCTCCAATGCATGTTTTCACACCTCTTCATCCGTCCACTTTAAGCAAACCAAAGCAAACAACTGCATTGTGGTTGCTCTTATGGATTGCTCTTATGGATTTAGAAGTAACAAAATTTGAAGTAAAAAAATAGACAACTAAAACAAATAATCCATCCTTATATATGAATGAATTTACCTAAGATGAATGGCATGGTTCTTATCCCACCCTTTTGCCTTACTGAAGAAGACTCTTCCTGCATCATTTCACTTTCTTCTGTTAAATGACCTTCCATTTCACTCTCTAAATATAAACAACTCACATAAATATAGTTTTCTTTCTTTTATTAAAACCAACTTCTTTAAAGCATCTAAATTCACTCTACTCTCAATTGTATGTAAAACCACACCATCAATACCTGACTACTTTAAAACTGTCGATGTTCGCTAGATAAGTGATGCTTTAACGCGCGTTTAGCTCATTAATCATATGGACAATCGTGTCAGTTTTAAAGATAAACCTATGATGTTACATTTTCATGTGAATTGAACACCAAATACCAAGTCCATATTTGGTAATTCATGTTACGTGGCATACATAGTTGACATGGATGTCAAACGGTAAAAGTTGTATTTTATAACGTGACGAAAGTAATAAAAACATTGGTGTTAGCATCTTTTTTAAAGTTTGGTTTTGTTTGGTAGCATCTTTTTATCCAATTTGATCACGTGGTAGCGTTTGAACTTTCGAAGTTAAAACCAAGTTTTTTGAACCACCAAAACTGATGGTATAAAAATGTTTAACCCCCCCCCCCCCCCCCCCCAACCAATAAACCACAAGACACCCTCTCATTTAGCAAGCAACCCGTTGATAGCGTTTTCGAGACAAAGTGTCGTTATTAGTTGGACCTGAACAGTGTGAGCGTGTCGGTTACCCGGTGAGGTGTTTAGCGTGATGAATCGATTTTGGTAATAAATGAAAAATAAAATGGTTAGATTTATAACATGCAAAAGGTGAAAAATTAAAAAAAATGGTTACATTTATAACATGCTAAAGATGAAAAACAAAAAATAAAATGGTTAAATTTATAACATGCAACAGATAACAAATAAATGGTTAAATTTATAAAATACAATGAAAAAACGATCGTCGACAGCAGGATTCGAACCTGCGCAGGCAAAGCCCAACAGATTTCGAGTCTGTCTCCTTAACCACTCGGACATATCGACGTTTTGTTTGAGTTCATGGAACCAATATTTTAAACCGAAATCAATTAAGTTAAATATTTTCCATTTAGCTTTTTTTAAAGAATTCAAACCACTTGTGAATTATTCAACACGGGTTTGTTAAAAGTTCGAAGGGAGACTTTAACTTAACATCATGTTTACTAGACTCTTAACCTTATACAAACGCATAGATATATACTTGGTTTTAAAATGCGTTTCGGCTCCAAAATCTTAAGCGTGATGCACAGCGTTGTTGACACTTAAATATAAAACATCCTTACAACACATTTACACAGCATACTTAAACATGAAAACATACCAAACAACATTAAACCAACTAAGCTCTATATTAAAGAAACAATCAAAGAAAACACATAAAATACAAAATAAAATCAGTATAAAGAATGAGATGGTGAAAAAATAAAATAAATAGAAAAGATAAAGTTTTTTTTACTGCTTATGTGGTGCACAGTTCTAATACTGCGAAAAAAGTAAGGTTTTTACCTACTACAACACACTAATGCAATAATTCTCAACCAATCATAGAGAAGGTTTTTACCTTCTCTTTCTTTCCACCCTTGTTCTTTCTTATTTGCAACGAAAAACTCCATAAAACCTACAACTAAACCACTCCCTATTGTTTCAAAAAGGCAAAAGTCTTACTTGTAACTCGAAAATCCGACCCATTTCACATTGCAAGCAACAGAACGCATCATGCGATTTCACCGCATCAATCTTGCATCAAGAAATCTTAGCGCATTGCCACACTTGATGTGTTTCCAGCATCGCATCATGCATGCATGATGCACACATTTTAAAACCAAGTACATATATAACAAAATTTATTTAGTAATTTATTTAGTATGGACAAATGCAGCACTATGATAAAAACTACTAAACAACATATAACTTGTTATATATAAATTTATTTTCATAATAATAATTAAAATTGTAATTTAAATATACATAACAAATAAGTAATTAGTTACGCCACATGTAACAATTACGCGAGTCCAATATTTTTTATTTCTGATTCAACACCGGTAATAAATGGGTTTCGAACTTAATAATATAGATGCAAATCCACACCCTAGCTCAAGTTTAGAAACATAATGCAAAACAAAACAAAACAACCTAAAGTTCATACACACCTCTCATCATTTATAAACAATATAGATGATTTTAAATCCATTCAACCCAATTTACTTTTGTCAAGTCTTAACTCTTAATAGTGTTCCCACGTTGAGGAAATAATCCAAAACATTCCGTTTATAATAGTTTGGGTCTAAATCTGCAACACTAAACAACAGATCATATTGGCTACAAAGAAAGATCTCCAAAATGAATTTAAAGTCATCCTAAGAATATAAAGAAGTAATCGGAAAAAAAAACTCCGTAGAACAAACAAGCGTCTAATATCAACACGACACGGGTATTATCGTCAAGATACGGGGGGCCTAAGAAACGTATCGGAGAAACCGACTTAAAAATCCACATAACTATGACTCCTTTTCAGATATCTGAACATATACCATTTGAGTATACCCATTAAACACAGCAGGCTCAAGTCTAGATAAACCAAGCCTTTGAAACAAGCGAAACCTTCCATCTTCCACAATCGGGCTAGGTGCGCGGGCTGGGTCGTATCTCGTTTGATGAGTAAGTGACGGGCCAGCGACAGGTGGCAGTTCCCAATAAACATCAAGTATTGATTCTACATACCGGCTGTTTTGGAAATGTTGTGTGTATGATATTGGTTTGTTCGTGTGATTAAAATCATCGCGCATGTAACCTCTAACTCCCCACCACGATTCACCAGGCCCGCATAGTTCTTGAGTGTTTACTGCTTTTTCCCAGAATTTTTTTCTTACTGATCTTACCCTTGCTTCATCGCTATCTTCAAAGCAGCTATGCCCGCCTCCTGAAGAAAAAGATGATATTAGTAGGGGCATTTTGGGGATTTCGTTAGTCTTTCAGGTTTGTTTGGGAGAACAATATAGTGAAATAAGGTAAAACTAAAAAAAGGGTGCAAGACTTTACAAGTCGGATGGGTCGTGTCAACGTGCTAAACCTTTTCTTATCTTTTTTCCTTTGGATTTTCTAAATAATCAGAGGAAAAAAAATGACTGAAAAGTGAAAACTATACGTCTATTCGGCACATTTTCAAAAGAGACCCCTTTAAGTCCATTTTCCTACCAGTAAACATCAAAATGAGTGGATATGAAGATGGGCCAGTTTTAGGATTGCATTTGTCGATCTTTTCGGTTTGGTGGACTAAAATGCTAAATAACATCTCCAAATTAATAACACGCTTGAGGGAGGATTTACACATCATTTCAGGTTGGCTGACCCACTAACACTTTTATTGGGATGTTACAGATATTAAGTAAGTATATATGACTACAGAAACTATTTTATTCAACATAATAATCTATATCTATGGCATAAAACTATGTTGGGGATATCATACACATTAATAAACTGACCCATAACCCATTACCTACATTACCATGGTAGTTAGTACAATACTTATGACATATAACTTAAAACTTTTAGAAATTAAAAGTACTTCTAAAACTGCATATAATATATTGGTATTATGAAACCAGAAACTTTTAAGTAAAATTAGAAAAATTATTGGGCCCAAACGGGCCTGATCTAACCCAGACCCCTTTGACTAGTTTTAAAACATGCCAATTTGATCCTTTACCCAATTAAACCTGTTAACCAACCATCCATGTTGTCATCTCCAGATTACAATGAATCAATGATTATGCAAACTCATAAATATCTTGAAATGGATTGTAAAATGGGGAATCAGGAATACCGAATACCACTTAATCGAGAATGTAAAAACTGAGAAAGTAGAGTGAACTAACCTTGTATGTAAAACTGGTCACATATTTGTCTCAAGGAATAATGATCTCCAGTTCCTGTATCATAGTTGTCCTCAAAAACAAGATTTGAAAAGCCAGCTTTTAATGCCTGCTTTAATCTGTAAGAATAACATGCATCAAAACAAACATCACGTGTTTACGCGTAAACACTTGAGTTCGGTTGATGGGTGCTTGGCTTTAAAAAGCGCGTAGCGCACAAAAGCGACAAGGTCTAAAATCAAAGCGCAAAAGCGGAGGGCTTTTCATACACAAGGTGTAAGGTGCTTATATATATTTTTTTATATATACTATAGGTTTTTAGCATGCCTTACCCAAAATATAGGTATAACCGTATGTATAAGGTTTAAATCACTTAAATGTACAACCTTTTTAGCTACATGTATAACACCATGAAGCACAAAAACACCCCCCTGGAAATTTTTTTCCCAAAAAAGCTTGCTTTTTGTGCGCTTCATGTACACAACTCGCCTTATGTCACACAGGGCGCAGCTCTTTGCGCATTCGGTTGCCTTGCGCTTTTTAAAACCAAGGATGGGTGGGATTGTGGCGAACTGAAACAGATTGGGTCGACCTTTTGTCCAATAAAAAAATGTATATATTTTCATAACTAGTATGCAAATATTATTACAAAATTATAATATTTCAATAATAATAATAATAATATAACTTTTGAAAAAATTTAGAAGGTGTTATGCATTAAAAATACAACTTGGACAACTTTCGACCCATTTGACCCATTCGTAGGTAAATGGATCAAAGTTTCAGGTTTTGTCCGTTCGAGACAGAACACAACCCGAATCGACCTATTCATACGTGAACTGTTTTAATTTGCCACATCTAATGTGAAGCAAAACAAAAACTAAGAGGTTTCAAAAGTCTTAAATTAGCCCATTTCAAAAGGGGACATCATTAAGCGTAATTACCAAAAAATGACAACTTATAAAGAATAAAAGAAGTTTCAAAATGTTGGACAATAGGTGTTGCAAGTCAACCCAACCAAACCCAACCCAACTAGTAACGATTAATTACCAATGTTGACTCTTTATCCTGAGCCTCCCACCCCACTCATCTATTTTCCATCTCTAGGTTTACTAGTTGAGGATTTCATAGTTACCTTTTTAATTCGCTCTGATGATCATCGAAAAATATAAGAACTCGACTCAAGTCAGTAATACCATGTTTCTTCATAACAGTCGCCCAATCAATACTCCCAAAATCAATAAAATCTTTTCCAGCAAAATACGTGCAGTTCTCATCAACATATGCTGCTCCCTTTTTAAGATACTTCTCAGGATGACGTGGTGTAATTGAGATAATTCGGGTGTTTGGCATTGCTTGTCTCAATACCCATGTGGAATGCCCCTTGAAAGCCCCACTTTCAATCATCAGGTCTGGTTTCAGCCATCGAGTGATAAACCAGAGCCCAAAACTGTGATCAAAACCCATCCCATACATATTATTCTTAATGGGTCGGGTTTCATAGATTGGTACAAATTCTTCTAGACCTTTAAGTAAATCTTTAGTTGTCCACTCGACGGTTTTTCCGTGTTTCGGTCTGCCTTTTAAAAAGGATATAAAATTAAAAGCATGTAGATAGTGAGAACTTAATCAGATTACAGTCAAAGCTGGTCTTCAACACAATGCCTTGAAACAATCAACTAAAGTATAATCATATAACCACCATTTTTGTGACCACTTAGTGTTTACTAATTACTACAGAATGCTCAAGAATAAAGCTAAAAAAGGCAGTACCAAAACCAAAATATACACAAAAACGACATAATATATAAATAGAACTAACAGATTACAACTGTTTCTTCTTTGGAAGAGGGAAGGAGGTAAATTACCTATGACATGTACCTTTCCAATTTTTGAGTATATTATTATCTATGTTTTTCCTATATGGTGCTGATATGTAGAACAGTAGAAGAGTACACATTAGAATTGCTTTCATAATATTTCCCATATGAACTAGTGAAATAACCTTTAAATAAAATTCAAGTTCAACTGATGATTTCAGTTTTTTGTAGTCAATTAAACCCCGGCGAGAAATTACATCGAAATAGCAGGTAAACGAGCAACAAGTTGCGCCGCTAACCCCTTTTGGATAACAAAACTAAGTCTTTTGAAAACTTCACTCATGGATCCTAAGGTCCAAATCAATCCTAAACCTTACTCTTCTTGCTCCTAATAAGCGCATGAATCAATCGCTACACAGACCCCATACTCCTCATCATTATAAATTTCAACTAAGTTGAATTAGCTCATTACAAACTAACAATAACTTTCAATCAAAAGTCATTGCTATTAAAACTAATAACTTCACACTTTCAACTGAACTTGAAGTTAATCCTCCATATCAAACAAGTATTCAATCCCAAACAACGTAAAACTTAGATCAAACACATTTTAAACACAACCACACATTACATTCACATTCTACAATACAAGCACGGAAACGCTAGATCCTCCTAATCATATGCAGAACTATTTCTAGTAATATAATCACATCATGATCTTAGAGCATTCACATCAGGTTCTCTATAAGTCACTTTCTCAAAACATGTCCGGTTTTCTTTTATTTGCACTCTCTATCAGCATCTCTAAAATAGAGATAAGGTTTAGAGAACCTACACTACTTCTCTAAAGTATTGAGACTCACTATTCATCTCTGTGTATTAAACCGAGAAAAAAAAACAATAAAATAAGGCAGCGTTCGTTTCACAGGAATGAAACGGAATTCAGATGGAATTGGAATATGTATTCGACTTCTTATGTTGTTCGTTACAACAAAAGAAGGAATTGTAAATGAACAATCCACATTTCAATTCCATTGAGATTTCATTCTATTTTATGAAACGAACACATCAAAATTCCAAATCAAATTATGGTTCTCAGCTTCTCGCGCGAATTCCAATTCAAATTCCTTTGCAATCCATTAAACGAACACCACTTAAGCGTTTGTGAGCAATCTAACGTGAGAGGTTGTTAAACAATAAACAAAGTTTAGACAAAAAAGATGTATTTTGGTTAAAATATAGCGATAGAGATCGAGAACCTAATGTGAATGTGAATGCTCAAAATAAAGCATATCATGATCTATAAGTCTATAACTATGTGATAATCATAACAGTAACAGTAACAGGTAAGGCATATTAACAATAACATTCAAGCAGTTCTATCAATAAACATAAAAACAGTCATATGAATACAGATCTAAGAGAATAAAACTCAGAGTGAGGAGATCTTACACCAAGGGACACCTAGGGCACCGAAATCCGAATCGAGTCCATCCAAACCGAAGAAGCGACTCCGAGAGAGTCGATCGAAGGAAGAGATGGAAGAAACGCAGAGCAAATCACGAGATTGGAGGAAATAGGAGGTTATTATTATTAATAATATTGCAGTGAGGATGGTGATAGGACAGAGGTAACCTGTTCGAGTGAAATAGTTGCTGAATCGTGTAGTGATTGAGAGGTGTTTGGTTTTGGATTCGTCTTGTGAGTGTTCGTCTTCTCCTTCGTCTGATGTGTGTGCTCCTCTACGCATTGACAGTACTCTCGCTAACATCTTTCTTTATCTCTTATCTTACATACACACACACAGAGAGAGAGAGAGAGGTAGTGAGGTGTTGAAGTGTGTTGAAGACTGGTTGTCTGCTTCAGTGGTGAAGTTTTTATAATATCATCTCTCAAATCTCAATATCTTCTCTTTTACACTTTCCTACAACCAATGTTTTCGTAACAGGATCGGATATTGAATTGGTCTCTTTTAACGGTTCATTGGTTGGGCTGGTCCGAGCGATCGGATTGGATTGGGCTGGTCCTAGCGATCAGATTGGATTTAGGAACTGGATGATGCTATAAATAATTTACTAGTGGATTTACCCGCGCGCTGCAGCGGAATCCACAAATAGATTGCAATAATTTCACGTAGATATCATGATTAAAATTGAAAACAAAAATGATTGCGTTGAATGATATAAAAGAAAGGTGCTCTGGTTAGCTTAACTTTAACTCTATGAAGACTTCAGTCACTATATTTTAAAGTTTTAAACCCCATACAAGTTTAGCTGAGATAATATTATTCATTGTGGTAACATAAATTATTATCTTTCATCGCCATTATATGAAATTTGTTCAAAAATATTGTTATCCTGTGTGTTTATTTAGTTTGGGTGAGTTCAATTTTCAAATAAAAGTTGATTATCTTCTAGGGGCATTTAGGGAAGAAAAGTGATAAAATTTAGAAAATTGTAAAAAAACCCTTGGTATACCATTTTAACTTTGGACAACTTAGACATATTTGCCCATGTCTCCTTCTTTATAATGTAGTATAGATATAGATTTACTTTGTATAGACAATTGATGTTAATAGAGTAATAAAAACCAAGTAAAATATTATAAAGGATTAAATGTGTAGAGTTACAAATGACTAAAATTGATGTAAATAATATTCTTCAAAGGCATAAATAAAATTATCTGTAAACCTTAGATGTAAAATTGGATAGCAGAGCTAATTGTTTCTTACTGCCGTCAAACTCTCCCTCTACAAGATTATTCTCTCTTCTCTCTCCAAGTTAAACAATTCATTCAAAAATTAAAAGGCAAACTCCAACATTCACCGGTATCGTCTTCATCAAAAAGCAAGGTTAATCATCTTCGTCTCTTAACGACTGTCAATTCATTCAATCTCAAACATCTGTCGTTCACAATCCACAATCAATCGATGTTTAAGAGGTGAAAAAGCAAACCTATCGGCACGACTGGCCGACTCGCCAAACCAACAAAAGAAATGAACCGGCCGGTTTTTTGTGAAGTTGCCGGTCTGCTATGACTAGATCGGTGAACTATGCGAATCCCGGTTGAACCGATCGGACCAGCAGGTCTGATCCGGTCTTCAAAACCTTGCCTACAACATAAAATAAAATTGCTTTTGTAAAAAGTGCTTATTGACTTATGGATTTTTGAAAATGAGATTTTAAAAAAGTGTTTGGATTAGTTTTTTATAGTAGGAAAAACCAATAAATCAATAAGTTGTTCTTTAAAAAGTGTTTGGCTTAGCTTATTAGTGTAAATTGACCAAAAGCAAAAAGCCAGGATTTCTGACTTCTTGAAAACAGTTTTTTACATATCAAAAAGTCAAAACCAAAAGTTCATTTGTTTTAGACAAACAAATTATTGGCTTTTTGAAAAAAAACCAATAAGTCAATAAACACTTTTTGAACACAATCTCAAACACCCTCTAGATAACTATAAATAACCAAAATTGTTGAATCATTAAATGAATCATTAAAATAACTTTAATAATAATAGTAATAATAATAATAACAATAACGACAATAACAATATTATTATTAATAATAATAACTAGTTTTTTATCTGTGGGCATTGCCCCACGGACTCGTATTTAACCAGGTCAGAATAAATATGGCTGGGGGGAAACGTCATCCGTGGGACTCGAACCTACAATGGCATGGCTACTTTTAAGCAAACATGTAATAAAAACGGTGGACGACGCACGATTCGTAAAACACAATACCCAAAATATAGTTACCAAAAAAGTGTAAAACACAATGTATAAAAAAGTTGGTGCCAAGATTCAAATCCAAGATCTTAGACATACAAAGGAATGCACATAGGACCAAAAATTTGTACTTACAATTCAACATGAAAATGCGCATATAAAGAAAAACGGGACAACAACTTGAAGAAGTGGAACCCAAAACAATGGAGTTACACGAACACATGTGAATCAGCAAGGAATAAAGAATACATGTCGAATGAAGACGAAAAAATGGAAAAAAACTAAGACAGAGACATGAATCGAACCGGAGAGCCTTTGGATAAAGACACACACAAACCACCGAGTCACCGAGCGTAAAAAACGAAAAAAAAAAAGTTACCTAACTTTAACCATAGAGGAAACCAGGTTTGATCTTAGAGAAAAAAAAAAAAGAAAAAAATAGCGAGGCCAACCAAAGTTGACCAAGTAAAGACAAAAAAATTCAACTTTGCACCGACATTGCTATAGTATTTCCTCCCTCCTCACAGTCGACTTTAGTAAATATAAATTTATGTTACTAAAAATTTAAAAGAAAATCGCTAGAAGGAGGGCTTGAACCTCCGACCTTGTGGTTAACAGCCACACGCTCTAACCAACTGAGCTATTCCAGCTTCTTGTTTAATTTACATAATAATTCCTTAAAACTACTTCCATTCTTCCAGATTCAACTTTACCAGCAGCACCAATACAGCTTACTGTTTATTTCATCATTGATATTAATAATATTTGAATAATTTAAAATTACTTTTAGATATTCAAATCAAATAATATGAAACACAAATCACACGGATTTATGACTGTAACACGACGTATACGAATAATAGCATGTGAAATATGTGACGTAACGAACATACTTTTTGAAACAATTAGAAGAAACACAAAAAAAATTGTAATATTGGGGTGTCTTTAAAAACCCAAACAGGCTCACATCAACTGTCTGATATCCGTTACGCGAGATGTAAATCAAGCTCTCTGCATGGGGTCCAACCAGAACGATCACCATCGCATGCTATTTTTTTCTGATAAATCACGTTTGAGCGAGTCGTTTTTCAAATCATGGTCTCTGGAAATAACACCTAAATTATATGCCAAAAGTTCAAAATGTAGACTAATCTTAGTTTATAAAGTTCATCCTTTTATCCTTCCATTCATATTTTCCTCTTTTGTGACTTCCGAGTTGTCTTCCTTCCAAAAACCAAGTTCCTGCATATCTTGCTTTGCCATCAAATTCCTAATAAAACAAAGATTTTATTGTAAGTTTGACTCTGAACATCGTATAAGAATTGTAGGTGTCTACGTCCTAGCCATAGGGTTAATCGGTTTTTCTGGAACCTAAAAGTTCAGTTTCTTCGCTTTGGTTATCTACTTAACCAACTAAACTAACAATTATACAGTGACAGCACAAAAACCTTTCAACTGAGGATCATAATAGAAACTTCACATTCGCGCCAAGTGTCAACACTCGACAGTTTTACTAGCAACAATTTGGGTGATACACAAATGATGCTAGATAACCATGTTAATAGAAAAGTTTGTGACTTAAGGGTCAACAGGCCCGTCTAGCTCCATCCATACAGTGCATTATAAACCTAGCAAATTTACTAATTAATTTTCCGGAATGTCCCATTTTGAAAGGTTCAAAAGATATTACAAACTAAGGTTGGAGATTGTTATATGCTTATGTAATATTTTAGAGACTTGGTATTAATGGGTTATATAGTATATGAATGCTTTTTTAAAATACTAATTATTACTTTAGAATAGCTTGGTATTTCATTTAATAAAAATCGTGAATCGTAAACGAACTGAAAAACCTAACATTTACCAATTCTAACCGAAAATACTAATAAGGTGGACTTTGGTTAGCCTAAAAGTGGTTCAGTTATCTCAAAATATTTACAGTGCTGCAAAATAGATAGTTGTAAGGGGAAAATCACTAACTTCGCCATACGACATTCCAAGTATTTCTTTGAAAAACGTCTGCATATCTCGGATTTATGCCCTGAAGTTTTGAGACAGCTTATATATTCTTTCTTCTCCTAAACATGGCAATTTAACACAAAAGAGTATATCAAAACTCTGAAGGATTAATCAGATAAACTACTCCACTTGAGGGATACTAACTTCTAGAGGTGGCAAACTGGCCATGTCGATCATGTTGGGTAACTAATGAAGAAAAGTTTGGGTCGAAACATGCAACCTTGTGTACGGGTCGAAATGGGCGAGGCCAGGTCATGCCAGAGCCGTTTTGTCCAATTTTTTACATACTTCTCATAAATGATTTTGAGTGTTAAAAGTAGTTAAAAAATACTATAACTATCTTATTATTTGAAAATATCAATTAGAATTTATGCTTTAAAACACATTTGGGCTTTTTTGCGACCCATTGGACTAGTATCCACTGTAGCTACTCCTCTGTCCCGTGTTGTTCATCTTTCTGTTTAAACTGTCCCGAAATAATTGTATATTTCCAAAAGTGGACAGTTAAAATTTACTAACGTTCATATCATACCTTAATCGCCCTTACTTTCTAAACCTTGCAAGCTTCCCATCAGAATTAGTAACCTAAATGCAGTAAGGGTAAAATTGTCGTTCCGCATACAAAAATCTGAAATAAATGTACTTTGTCTTTTATAATGTATTTTTGTGGACATTGGACAGAGGGACTGAGGGAGTATCTCACGATTTACCCAACTGACCCGTTCGAAATTAAACATAACCAGAATCGACCAGTTCATAAAGAACTGGATTTACATTTTCATTTCTACTAAATTCACCAAGGAAATGGAAATCAGTATGAGGATACCAGGTCACATAAGTGCAAATGGTCCAACGGAAACACTCCTTTTTCTGGTGGTATTGGCCGTGCTCCTCTATTCCCTCCAAATGCTCCACCTGAAAGGATGAAGGGTAAGTTTAAATTTATTGAAGTGGGTCAAGTTACATTTTGTTTTATTTTGTTGATAGCGGGTTAAACAAATAAATTATAAAAATTGCTAAAAATGAAACTGATCAAATGGGTTGAGCTGAACATGTATTAAATTCTTAGGACACAGTCAAGTGTTTCATATAAAAATAATAATCTTGTTATTTTAACAATGTAGTTTTATAATAGTATTTGATACATTATTACTAAAAAAAGTACCCATAAAGGACACACCAATGCTGATGAGTCCCCATTATGAACCACACACGTAAACTACTTGTTTGGCTCATTCTTACCTGTTTACCTAACGAGCCTGATCGGCCCGTTTGCTACACACAATGGTTATATGATCAATGGATTAAACTGGCTCAAGAAAACACATCCAATGAGAATGTATGTACTCACAGACAGTAGGAATCCAAGAAATAAACTATGGACTTGATAATCTCAAAATCTGAACTTAATGTGGTCAATGTAAAGGTCTAAAATCTAAATATGATAACAGGGTGTTTGAGATTGCTTACTTAGAAACTTTACCTGCTATTATAATAACAGGGTGTTTTTGCTTACTTAAAAACTTTACCTGCTTCTTGTGTTTTTCAAAAGCTGAAAAAATGTGGTTATACTTATTTTAGTGTTAAAGTTGTTTTTAATAAGCCACTTATTTGTTTCTGCTGATAGGCATAAGCATAACTCATAAGCAGTTCTAATATGCACAAATCCCAGACACCCCCTAAGATTGATTTGTGCAAAATGCCAAAATCAGAAACAGAAAAATGTCTGGTGCTTTCTCCGGCTTCAACAGGAATTAATGCAGAAACTTTAGCCAACTGCAATTGGGGATATATATTTGTTTTAACGAACAAGTCAACAAACCACGGATCACCAGTGTAAATACCTAAAAGTCATATAAATCCAAAAGGATATGTTAAGGGCTGTTAGATAGCTTTTGAATGGACTGATTTACACCCACTACTGCATTGGTGAGAAGTGAGACTGTTTGATAACAATAGGCTGCGCCTGTTAACCACTCTAGGTAAACGTTTGGTGTTTTTCTTCTACAAGGTTAAATTCGGTAAATTATGTTTTTTGGTTCTTTAATTATTTTATCATATTAATAAGATCAACATCCACATAAATAAAACCATCCCCAAAGGGAAATTACATCGAAAAAGGCAATAAAGCAAATGGGTAAGTGGTAACAAGCTGCGCCGCTAACCCATTTTTTATAACATTTGTAAATTCAAGTTACTCTACATGAACTTTGACTTTGAAAATAACAGGACATAATTACTAATCCATTAAATTATCATTCGTGAAACAATAGTACAATACTATCACAATAATAATCTAAATCTTTGAAAAAACGAGTTAAGAAGTTGTATACTTGTACGCCAAAAAAATATACTTTAGTGACTTTCACACATTCCCCTTTTAGCAAAACTTTTCTATTTGACCCATTTAAGCCACAACACAATAACAATAGATCCATTCATAAGTAAATGTGTTGAAATTGTCACTTCTATTGAAAAGCATCTGGTTAGACATCCAAAGGCGAAAGGTAGCTTGTTTAAGAGAAAGAAGGCAATTTTTGTCTCATTAACCAAGCCTATCTTGGTTTTAAAAGGTGAGAGGCTCTTTGACGCACTTATGATCCTCAAGCCAAGACGCAAGGCACCTATATTTATAAAATACTTATAAATTAAAGTCTAGACCTTGGTTTAAAAAAGCGTGAGGCGCTCCGAGACGTTTTGGGTCCAAAATCCCAAGCGCGGGGCTTAAAGCGCGAGGCGAGAGCTTCATGTATAGTATTAAAAAAATTATAAAAAAATATTTATACATGTCAATATGATATTTTCTACATGTTAATCAATCATAAGCACAAAAACATGATTATAAAACACCCTTGAACACTTAAAAAGCATATTCAAAACATAAAAACGCCGAGGCACTACTATAGCGGGCCAAATAAAGCAGTTTAAAAGGATTTTTTGGGCTGAGGCGCTACTGTAGCGCGCGCCTCAAGAGCAGCGCTTCATGTAATTCAGCGTTTTTTTTGCAAAAAAAAAGCGTTTTCCTAAACGCCTCGCGCCTCAAACGCTTAAAGCACGCCCCAAGCGCGCTATTTTAAACCAAGGTCTAGACTAGATAACACTTTCCACATGTTAATCCTTAAAATACCCAAAAAAGCGAGCTGTAGCTGCGCTTTCTATACAGCGTACGCCTCTGGTTGCATAAGGCGCCTACCACAACCACAATCCTTGAACTATCCTTTGTGCATTGTGCGTTGGTTCCGCTACACCATTTTACACACATGTATAGCGCTAAATACGTCATCTGATTATTGTTCAGAAACTAAAAACAGCAGTAGGCACAAAAGGCCAGAAATGTAACTGTTCCCTAATTACATGACTGATTGAGTCATTAATGACAAACTAAAGTCGTATTCAAGTATTCAACGTATTTGATCCAAGTTAGGCATAAGGCAATGGCAATACGTGAGCTAATCTACAACAATCAGTGATTGTGATTTAAAAAAAACAATAATTGGACAAAGCTGGATACCGCCAAAAACCCTAATTTGTAAGGATGTAGATATACCAATAACTCAAGGAAACCCTACATGCTTGTTTTATATACATACAAACATATCTATATCTATATATTTATGTATGTGTGTATATATATATATATATATAGAGAGAGAGAGAGGGAGGTGTACCTGCGCTCATTAGGATGAACTGCAATTGAAATTTAGATGAAATTTAGACAAAAAGAAGGATGGCGATTTGAGTTTGTTGGGTCTAACCGAAATAAAACAAAATTTTTTTAGGAAACTCATCACAGTGTGTATGTTATTTTAGTGTTACAACCGAATACCGAATAGATATCGATTCTGAACCGATCTCGTATTGATCCTGTACCGAACTGAGGGTGTTCGATATCAGTACTCATATTTAGAGGTTTTTATTTTCGGTATCGGTACGTGATTAGTATGGTATCGGTATTGGGTTTTGGGAGTTTTCGGGATCGGTATCGGTTGGTACCGATACCGTCCTGAGCTCATCCCGTGGCACAAATTATGTTTGTTTAAAGTTTGGGGTATTTCTGTCATGTTTTCACTTATCTAGCTGGTCCATAACTCCATATAAGACTTTGTTAATTCTTGGATCAGCTCCTCTTCACGTTCCACCCCAACCATTCTGATGATTCGACCCCATACATAAAGAATTTACCTTATCTAATTAATGTCTGTTTAAAGTTTGGGTGATTTCTGTCATGTTTTCGCTTATTTAGTTGGTTCATAACTCCATATAAAACTTTGTCAATTCTTGGATCAGCTTCTCGTCACGTTTCACCCCAACCATTGCGATGATTCGACTCCATACAAAAAGAATTTACCTTATCTAGTTAATACATCGAATTTCATACTTCTAAATTCACGGGAAAAAACTTCTTGTTCTTAGAGAAAAGTATAAGTTTATTGTGAATATTGATTTTGTATACAAGGGAAAAACTTTAACATGAAATTAAGGTAAGCATCCCAAGTCAAATGAAATTTTAAACCTAAGTGTGTAAATGAAATGATGCTCACCTACCCGAGATTGTCTCATTTGTATATCTTAACTATTCGAGCTTGGAGCATAACTTGAAGCTTATTTGATTAAAAAAAGAAAAAAAAACCAGGTCCAAGCTTCACATATCAAGCTAAGATAATAAATTTAATTTTTTTTTTGAACATCATGCTATATAAAACTAGGATGAAAAGAACTAAATAATGTATATAAAACTAGGATGAAAAGATAATAAATTTAATTACACAATAAACATCATGCTATATAAAACTAGGATGAAAAGAACTAAATAATGTATATATATTTTTTATAGATAGAACGCATGAGAATTCTATATAATGTTTTATCTTTTTTCCTAACATGTTTCATATGTTAATAACATAACATTTATGGAATTTAAATAACATAAAAAAAAATGTATGCAAATATGTAAATGAGTTGTACATATAAATGGCGCATACGTAAAAGTGACAAATGTTTAATTACGTACGTAACTTTTTTTACACGTAAGTAAATGTTTGCGTGGGATGCCCGTCTATCTCTTCGGGAGGATACTTCCCCGCATTTTTTAATCATTAGCTCAGTCGTGGATTATGTTAGTAGATCAGATCTATTGGTTTGACGCCCCCTCCTTGACCATTGGGACTGGGTCTTATGGGAGAGCATATTCTGTTATATGTAGTCCCACAACTATTCAATTTGTATATGTAGTCCCATTGATAACTTAATTTTGTTTATATTAGTTTTAACAATCTACATCCAATCAAGTATGACTCATAATTGTATGATTTTTTTTTTATCCTGTATGTCTAGAATAATTAAGTTCACTTACAAGTTACAACCCCTTATTAATGGTGGTTGCCATTAGTACTATTTTTCTCCCTACATTAAAGTAGCAAAACACTTTATACAAATTCATCATGTAGTTTTTACGGTTATCTAACTAAAATTAGTTCTAAATTAAATATGTCCCTTTACGTCTAGTGATAAAATAAACTTAAACACCTTTATTCAACTTTTTGGAGTGTGTAACTATTTTTAAATAATTTAATTGGTGAACATTATTTATAGTGATGACAATGACTCATTATGGTCAGTATCGATTATCTCACTCAGATGCATGATGACATGAATACAAAATTGTTTGCTCATACTAGTTTTATATGTTGTATGTTAGTATTTTTAAGATTGTATAGCATAGTAATATATTTGGTTTTAATTGTAGTAAATATATTCGAGTTGGTATCATCAAACGACACACCATATCCTTTCTTAACACGATTTTTTTAAAAATTTTAAATACAACCACACCACACACCTAGTTATATACCTGAATACTTTTTTTTAGCGAGTTATATACCCGAATACTGGTCCTCTTACTCTTAACCAAATGTTTTAGGTTTCAGATTCTCTAGACAGATTTACCGTTTATCAATCTCAATATTAGTAGAACTTTATTTAACCCAAAACATGAACCGGATTTTTAATGGTATACACGTAATCCATTTCCTTATATAAACTATCAACCTTAAACAATTAATTTAAATAAATGTAACATCACCAAACATGGGTCTATAGTGTTGAAAGATTCAACTACTTAACGGGCAAAAAATAAAAGAAAAAGATAAGAAAAACAAACGATGTCGGCTGTCCCAACGGACATTTATTTTGAATTGAAAAAAATCTAAAATATCATAGTTTTGTTTGAATTATTGGACTCTATTATGTGGGGGTTCCACAACACTTATGACACGTGTAAAACCATTTTATATATTTTCCTTTAAATAATAATGCTATAAACCTTTTTATAGAACGTTTGTTTCCATACAAACAAACAAAACCACATAACAAAGGCCACTCTCCAATATTCCGTACCACATTATACTCGTTCCCTATATATAGTGTACCCCCCTTAGGCTAACGGCTAACTTTTTTGTTAAACCCATCAATGGCTGCCATTGCTCGAAAGCCCGATGATCGATCGGTGCCAGGTACGCCACACAATGGGGGTGTCTCAAAACTGAACGTTCAATCGGTGCAAGAGAGCACCAAGAGTAAGAAAAGAAACCGGAAAGATGTGAGCTATAAACACCCGGTTTTTAGGGGAGTTAGAATGCGGAGTTGGGGGAAATGGGTGTCTGAGATACGCCAACCACGAAAGAAGTCCCGCATTTGGCTTGGAACCTTTTCTACTGCGGAGATGGCCGCCAAAGCTCATGATGTTGCTGCCTTGTCGATTAAAGGTAATGTTGAATTATGGTCATTCAACATTGTGTTAGAACAAAGGTTTTTTTTTTCTATTACTATAGTATTAGTACGGTTGTGACTAAATATTCTAAACCAAACCGTCAACTATAGTTACATAAACGACAAATCAAACTAGTAGTGTTGGGTGGGTCGGCCAAATAGGCTTAGTTGTTTGTTATAAGTATCATTTTCACTTTTTTCCAAGAAGAATTAATAACAACCTTAATTTCTCTTAAAACATTATTTTCTAGTAACACATTATATATTAGTACATTTATTGAACTTTTTATTGAAATTTCTAAAACATTATTTTATCATCATTTACCTCTTTTAAATGTCATAATCATATAATAACAAATAGAAATAAACAATATTTATTACTTTCTTTTAATAATTGGCTAAGTTAGTAAGGATTTAATTTGGTCTTGATATTCTATTGATGTTATGTCTTTACTAGGTAATTCTGCTATTCTTAATTTCCCCGAACTCAAAGACTCATTACCTCGTCCTGCATCTCTTTCTCCACGCCACGTTCAAGAAGCCGCGGCAAAAGCAGCCACCATGTTCGAGTTCGTTAGAACTCCTACGCCACCACTACAACCAACATTGACCGATACAACCCCGGTGGGGGAACTTGGTGAGATCATCAAGTTGCCAAGTTTAGAAGGGTGTTTGGACTTACCAGAATCACCAAATGAGTTGATGATGGACCAATGGGTGTATCCGTCATGGGAAATGGCTGACATCGATGGTTTTCTAGAATATATTTCAGATCATATGGCGGAGAGCTGTAACGCCCAACTATTTCTTTGAACAACTCCTAGAGTTTATAGGATAATATGCACCCTGCAGGATTTGAACTACAACGACCTACTAATATGGGATTGCTAGAATACTAGTTACTATTGGTGTCCCGGAAATTATACGATATAGACTTTTTACACTGTAAAATATAAAGATATATGTTAATTTTTTGTTTCCTTTTTATTTCTCGCTATTTGTATATAACTTGTTATACATAAATAATGGTGATTATATGATATAAAAAGTTAGTTTAAATTGTGTTTTACCTTTAGCAAGATATTGTTTCTGCTATAAGTTATGACCACAAAAAACAATTTAATTTCATATGTTTTACAAAATACATATCTTAGAATTGGGAGGAAAAAACTGTAGTCAAGGTCATCAACAGGCTCCTTTTTTATCCTTTCCAAAAAAACGGGCTCTTTTTTTTTTTTTTGTAAAATTTGATTAAAAAAGTTGAAAACTTAGGCTCCCCTGATGTAACATATTGATATAATTAAAAGATAGGCTCCTTCTGATGTAACATTTTTGTATATAATACAAATGTAAGATCTTGTTGAAAGATATTTTTATCATATCTGAGTCAACCGGCCACTAACCGATAAATAGAGCAGTTGTTAACATGAGTCGTTTCAATTTGATTACAGGTTAAAATCGAACCTATAAATGATGTTTCGCTTCTTAGATTCTATAACCGGACGTTTTGATCATTGGGAAATATTGGTTTGGTTAATCAGATTCAACGTCGACTCCAGATGTAGGTGCATTCATACCAGCTTCAATTAATAAATCGAATCACATCTTAGTTCATAATAGCATTTTTAACCTTTAACAATGAAGGTTAAAAATGTTTCAATCCAAAAAAAAAGGTTTAGTTTAAAAATGACAATTTGAAAAGCAATGATTTAATCCCTATTGTTTCAAAGTGGTATCTCTTTCTATGAGTTAATACATATGATAACGATATGTTTGCGTTGATATTTATGTATATGCTGTTGTATTAACATGTTATTTACATGAACTTGTCTATTTTTCTTATTAATGAATCCAGACTTGTTTCATTGTCAAGAACCAAGGGTATTTTCTTTTCTATTAAGGAACCAAGGGTTATGTTTAACAGAATATGGTTTGCGATTCAAAAGAGAGTAGCGGCGTAAGTTATTGCCCGTTTGCCTGTCATTCTTCTATAATTGATCATGTTTTTCTATTAATGAAAAGATCGTCTGTTGGTCTTTACAAAAATAATAATGACATTTGTTTCCCAGTTTGTATCTTGACTTCATAGTCCTATCATTTTTAAAAAATCACAATAGAAGTTGTATAAATGGAACCGTCTCAATACAAAAAAAAGCTATTGCATTTAAATCAAAAATAATTTTAGGAAGATACTATGAGAATCATATAATTGCGCAATGTGTTGGGAAGAATAGAAGATATTACAAAAGTCGTAAACACGAGTGTGGCAAGAGTTATATGATCGTCTTATAATGTTGATGTCTAAAAATGACCATTCACTGAATATTTGTCTATTGTTAAGTTCAGCAGTGGAGCTTCCACAAGGCTAGAAGGCAGAAGGGGCCTCGACCCTCCTAATTTTATGTGTATATTTTGGCTTATTAACTTTGAAAAATATTGCTAATGATCTCCAGCCGAGCTGGTTTGAGGTAGGGTGGGTTTTCCCATAGGAGTTCCCATCCTGGGGGTAGGTCACAGGTTTGATTCATGCACAACACAAAAAAATTCCCCGTGACAGTATGAGCTTAGGCAAGGAGGACACCGGTGTGTGTGTAGGGATTCAAACTTGGGACCACTAGGTTAGGGTTGTACAAGGATTTCCACTAAACTAAGCGTTTCAAAAAAAACTTTGCAAAAATTTTCCGGCTGTCAACGAGAGACGAGGGATAACAAAGATCTACGTGTAACGACTAATGACAAGAGTTTGGAAAAATAGGCTAGAGACAAATGAAGAATATGATATAGGAGTATTTAAAAACTAACTAATATTTTATACATTTAATTTCCACTGTTGTGAATTGTTTTTATTTTTATTTTTACACAATTTTTCAGCAGTTGTGTACAAGTTAGTCAAACATAGAGGTGACAACCATTTTCTTCAATACTTTCTTTTTTTCTAAATTTGTCTTAAAAAAATTACAAAATTCGTAAAAGTTAGGGAACTGTTTGTATTTTTACTTTATCTGCACTTAGCGTCTGGGATATCTTAGGATGTATAAACATGTGTACATCACTTACTTCCTCGACAGTAGATTTTATATATGTTTAAATGAAACTCACTTTATATCACACGTAGTGGTTTGGAGGAAATTCACGACCCTCTCTAAATGGAGGAGCTTTGATTGGCTTGCGGGGCAGTGTTCCGAGCGTTTTGAGGGCATTTGCACGCCCATTTTTTTTGCCACTACGGGTGGTCTTATAGACTTTGTTAACATAAAAAAAATATTGACTTAACGGTTGGTGAATAACCAAAAGAGAGTTGCATAGTGCATATATCAATATGTATATATATATATAGATCTACGTATTTATTTCAATATATCCGAAACAGATAAGTACATAATCTAGTCTAAACATAACCCTCGTATTGAAAACTCGAAAACAAACCGGCCTTTAATTAGTTAATTAGCTAGCCAAACGACATCAAGAACCGCAGAAATGGCAAGCATGAAGCAGTTGAAGAATGCAAACGCAATTGAAACCCCCACACGATAACAGAAGCTATGTAACGGCTTACAGAAATTGGGTAAAGGTGGGTGTTTGAATCCTGTTCGATTCAAGTTGGTCACACCTGTCGCAGCTGATACGGCACTCATCATCGCATACGCAAACACCTACACATAGTTCAGCTTTGATTTAGCCATGACCATTATGTACACATTTGTGTTTCTTGCCAAAACTAGAGGTGAAAAGAAACATGGGTAGGACAACCAGACAGGTTGAGTAACAGATCAAAATAGGCCGTCCAGGTTAAATATATTGTGTTAGATTACCCGGTTTGAGTTGGCACGGCTCGTATAAACTCTTTTGTTCGTATGTTAGCTCTTGTACAAATAAATTAAAAACAAATATTATTACAATATCTTAATTGTATTATACTTCTATTTACACCAAAATGTTGGATTACAAAATGTGTTTAATAATAATTGGTTATTGGGCCTACTTTGGGTCACCATAAGTTATGGGCTGAAATTAAAAAAAAAAAAAACTAGTTTTCTTGAGTTTTATGGGTCATGCCTTTTAACGCTCTAGCTCATCTCAAAGTATTCTTGGGTAATTCGAGCTATACCAAAGTTCAATAGAGTTGAGTTTAAATATTTTCAAAGTTTTGACTTTAGTATTTCGCGCATTTTGCGCGTTGACTTGCCTTGGTTCATCGTATGTGAATGGCACAGATGATGTTGCCACTAGGGGTGTAACTAAGGCAAGCAAACTCGTGACCTACTAGAGACATGGTTGAAAACTTTTTGAAATAGATTGATTGCTACTTGGGTGTAATTAGCCGAAAAACAAAATACTTACGTCAATGATTCCTTAATAACGAACTAACGGGGAATGAGACTAGTTAAATAAGCAAGAAACTGATAAACTGGTTATCAATTACTGAATTGGCCTATTCCAGAAAAGTATAATTACCAAGTTGAGACATTATCCGATATAATTACCAAAATAGACAGTCGACCTATATATGTTGCTATCCTATGTTATAAGACATGGGATAGATGGCACAACATAGTTTTATAGACAAAATAACATGCATATTATTTAGCATAGAGAAATAAAAAAACAACTGTATATTTGTTGTATTGTTGTATTATAAATGAATACCTGGTCACAAGCGAAAATGATCCACGCATGATTTCTAGACGAAAAGACTGACGACTTTTTTAACATTCTTGATGATGTCATCACTAGTTGAAGAAGAGAATGGAATGCTACAATTGCGGAAACACAAACCAAATACCTATGCAGTAACCAATTCGAGTTTTTTCATCAACGGCCAACACAAGAAAACGCGTGATCACTAAATCAACATGAGTTTATGAAACTTAATCCCACACGTATTTCATTCCAAACATTCATTAGAAATGTATGTTTTGCATGTTGGTTCATCACAATCGTATACGTTCTAACTACTCACTGGTTGGTACTGCAGTGACAGAGCTTGAACTTTTAGATGGTAAGGGCCGAAATTCATTAGACAAAAATTTTGTTTCAAATAGGTGGGGGCTAGGAAT
This sequence comes from Ambrosia x helenae, assembly GCA_030844895.1. Lineage (NCBI taxonomy): Eukaryota > Viridiplantae > Streptophyta > Magnoliopsida > Asterales > Asteraceae > Ambrosia > Ambrosia x helenae. The sequence goes on from JAUTDX010004742.1 coordinate 33,894, forward strand.
TGCATGAAGGTGTGTGGATTTCATATAAGTAAAAGCTAATAATTGGCTTAGTGAAAATTATCAAGCTATTAAACTTGTAATTTTGAATTCATAGACCATCATTAGTTTTGAATAAGTAATCACATAGTCCAAACACGCAAAATTGTTTTTCTACGTTAAATAAAACAATAAGCAGATAGAGAGTTACAAAAATCGCATAAACACTTGTACATATTGCTTTTAACTATAGGTAACTGCTCTTTCTCTCTCACTATATCTCACTCACATGCACAATATACTAACATATTAAGTTATTAACATACGAACTATGTGTATGTGCGGCTCTTTTTTAAATTAGTATTATAATCTTTGCATTGAATGGTTGTACTGTACAAGTAGTGAATGCATATGCACTCTGCATATCTGGACAAAAGTGTCATTTTCTATGAGATACCATTTCAAAAGAATAAACATTAAACAATAAAGGGATCACGGGCAGAAACCTTGACTATAATTTATAATTTTGTCTGCTACCGTGTAAATTCAATGCTCAAAAATTTTAAAAAAAATCACAATTGTAATTGTGTTATAGACATAACTTATAATATAGTTAAATAAGTCTAAAATATTCATGTTTGATACTTGTGTTGATCGCATTGTCTCTTTGACATGTTAAACACGATAAGACTTGTTTTGTCAGCCATAGTTGAAACGATTGTTTAAACTAAAATTCACGCTACATGTTCTAACCTAAATTCCAAAGTGTGCGAATTCATTTTCAGAACAACATTGAAGAAATTGATTGATAGCGTTTACAAAGTTACACCTTTAAACCTGTTTAATAAAAAGTACACCTTTAAACGATTGTTTATGACGCTTTTAAACTTGTTTAATAAAAAGTACGCTATGTAATTTGATATATATTTGTTTAAATAATTAAAATTAGTAGACTAGGCTTCATTATTCCTCATCCTTGTTAGTATATAAAACATATAAAAAACTTATAGACATGAGATTAACGCGTCTTTTTCATGTTTGATACTCGTCTAGGAAAAAAAAAGTACTTACAAAAAGGATCCAGAGAAGGACCACTTGGAGTGAAGAGGAAGTTGAAATCCATAGATGGAAACAGTTGATCTCTCCTTAGCAGTAGTCATAACAGCAACCGAAATCAAGGAAGCCGATAAGCTAACAAGCCGTAAAACGATATGCATTACGTCGTATTTTCGTGAAACCATAGGTCCACTCATAGCCTTGGTTTGATCCGGTTTAACGTTATTTGTCATGTTGATTTTGTTGTGATGGAATGAGAGAATAGAGACTAGAAAGGGTTTGATGATTGGAGAGAATGAAGGTGTATGTATAAAAATGGTGAACATCCGTGACTCAATAGAGGACTAACTGATTATATTTTGTTTGTATTTCATGCTCTTTTTAATCAATCAATATATATTATAAAAAGGAGGCAAATTAAATACTTTATTTCAAATATAATATAACTTTAAAATTGTTTATGAACTTTATCCGAAAACATATGCAAATTCCACTAGTAAGATCTAAGACTTGCTGTTGTGGTTCCCGTGCGCGAGCCAAATGCCACTCCATGCGGCTCGTGACCACCGACGCGAGATAGCACAACTGACCACTGTTACGCCGCTATGTCTTGGATTTTGAGGGTGGGCATGAGTGAGCATGGGCTTTATCCATAACAGGGTCAAGTGAGCAAGCATGAGCTTTATCCGGTGTCCAGTCAGCATGAGGTGACACAATATTATTGGATGAATCAGGGTGATAACCATGATTACAACACATAGTCTAAGTGTGATTGGATTTGGATTTGGATTGGTTAGGTCAGGTCAGATGAAATTAACTGTTATGAATTTGTTAATTATAAAACATATATAAAAAAAATTAAAACCTTGGGTTAGGTTAGATTCTAAATAATAGTTTGAATCATGAGAAAACCAAGTGTGATAGTATATTATGTATTTTTTATAGGTTTTTTAAAGCTTCCTTAGCCTTCCTTGTCGAAAGATTTTGTTGATGAGTGAATTATTGGTTTGCAATGTGCATGTGTCGGTTTTGAGCTAAAATCGAACAGTAGTGAGGTCATTGTTTTTTGGTTTTAGAAAACGGCCAATTTAGGTATTAAGTATTCGCTTATGTGTCGGTTTTCGCTTTTACATTTAGGCTTGAACGTATTGTTCCCGAGTTTAATAAACGAAGGAAAAGAAGAGAAAGAGAACTAAGGAGAGAAAAGTGAGGGAGTGGAAAGAAAAGAATTAATTAGCTATCATGTTTCCGAGTTTGAAGGAAATGAAAGAAAAGTAAAGATTTTATGTTTAAAAAATCATTTCTTTCGAAATCTCTACAATTTGGAAGGATAAGAAATGAAGGAAATAAATCTAAATTTTCCTTTCATTTCCCTCCCTTTCTCTCTTTAAAAAAAAAGTTGGGGAACACGATTTTTGCAAATATCCATCCAAATCTCTTCTTTTCCTTCGTTAAATGAAACTCGGGAACATAGCGGGGTTCGACATTCGAGCCTAAACAATTGGCCAAAATAGTAAATTTGCACATGAAACTTTTAGCCGAAAGTTTTTGTTAGCCAACATAATAAGTTTGGTCCAAATGTATGTTGGGCCTGAAACTTTTGACCCAACATAATAAATTCGGTCATATATCCATTAACGAAAAATTTAAACAAGTTTGGTGCCACTTTGAAGTTCGGTTGACAAGTTTGGTTCGGTTTGGTTTCGGAAAGAGGTGTTAATAGGGGTGTTCTTTTTAACCGATAACCAATAGTCGAACCGAACCTGAATTGACCCAATCCAAGAAATTACCTTACCCGATTAACCCGAACCCGATTAAGTGCAAGAACTATGAACCTACTTTCAACCAATTATATAACATTATAACCATTTACATATTTAATGTTTGATCAATATAGTTTGGTTTTATAGTTTGGGTTTTTATTGTTATATAAGGGAGAATTGGAATTAAATAACACCAACTTTATCGGGTTGGAAAACAATAATCCTAACTTAAAATCTTGCATCTAATAGGTCTAACTTGTATTGGTTTTTATTTCACTGGACCAAAACTAACTTGGTTTAACCCAGTTAGTTTTCTGTCTACGTGGCATGCCATAAAGTGCAAATGGATCAATAGAATGCATAAAAATGACATGCCACGTAGGCAGAAAACTAACTGGCTTAAATCTACTTAGTTTTGATCCAGTGAAATAAAAACCAAGACAAGGTATGTCTATTAGATTCCAATTTTAAAGTTTGGATTATTGTCTTCCAACCCGACAAAGTTAGGATTATTTAATTCTAATTCCCCTATATAAAGAAAGACATCTTTATGTCAAAGAGAGAAATTTACACTTGGACAAAATGTCTAGAACCATATGATATTGCAACTCATTGTTGGTTTTGCCATGTTACTATGGCCAAGTAACATGCAGTCCGATTCGATACTCAATACCCATCTTTTATCGGAAGACCTATTTTCAAGTCATTGCTCGGTAAACATATGATCTCGAGTACTTCCGATGATGGAAATAGTTACTCTTCTTCGACTCTTCGTTGTATATATGATGAGTGTCGGCACCGAGGATTCTTGCATGTGCATTCATTATCAAAGTTGCAGTTGGAAGGCAATGTCTTATACTTATTACTTATTCGTATTTTACTGTTATCTCAGCATCACATCACAATCTCCTCCGTCCATCACTCCTACCATTCAACGTATGTTATACCAATCCCTCATCCCTCGCCTTTTTTTTAATTCAATAAAGTTCTATTAATTCTATAGTTATACAAATAGCAACTTAACGGATTTCACAAATATTTAACAGAATTCACAAATATTCACCACGGCCGTTACTCCGTTAGCGTGACTGCTCTCCACTTAACCGTTTTCACCATTAATCAACCGTGTTTTTTCGTTCTTTTACAAATTCAACATAACAACAACCAATTAGAAAATCAACAGCAAAATTAAGCATCGACATTATTATTAGTTATAAATCAAGACTTAATCTCCATCCTTAACCGATCAGAAAGAACCAAGTTTTGATTACCAATTTCCAGCAAAGATTCCGACTAACAGAAAACAGTGAATTATGAATCGCCAATAAAGGATTCAAATCTCTATCCCTTCAAAATGCTTATTACGAATTGATAACACAAAGAATCATATGATTTAGTAAAGTACCAGAAAGTAAAATGGATGGAACAGGACCATCACATGTTATAAGCAAAACTAGAATGAGATGTAGGGCACGAATTAGCTTAAATTTTTTACATCTAATTTAGCAGGGGCGAAGCTTATTGAGAGTTGGGGTGCCCCGACTTCCACCAATTTTGGCTTAGTAGTGGAAATTTCCCCGGTTTTATCCAAAATTTTTATCTATTTTGAGTTCGGCCCGCTCCGATTTGAAAAAAATTAGGTCATGTGACTTTCAGTCCCAACTATCTAAAAGTTCAAGCTTCTTACTGTAATTTAGTGATGCTGAAACATTTACAATCAACATCCCGATGCAACGCGTGGGGCAATCATCAACTCGTTTGTAAACATTTAGTAAATAAAATAAATCTTTTCATTCATAATAACAACTATGCAATATTAAAAAAATACATAAATTTGAAAACAAAACTACATAACACTAAAAGAACACTACAAAATCATATTCTTTTTGTGATTTTATTATTCAAAACAATGTCAGCACTTCATGTTCTCTGGCTAAAAGATTGCTATTGTTGGTAGTCTGATTTTGAAAGTCTCCCTCTCGATCGTTTCTTTCTGCAATCGAAATTTCTCCATTTGCTTCTCGGCTTCTTCTAATTTAATTTTATGCTTCAACCAAAGTTTCTTCACTTGTAACTTGTGGAACTGATTGAACTTGCTCATTAAGTAATCCACTTTGGATTCTTTGAGAGCTTTCGATGATGATGACTGTCTCGCTTTGTCCTTCTTGATGGGGCGTTGAAGTTCTTGCTCTTCTACCTCATCCTCAAACTCGGGTTCATCATTGATGTTAATGATGCAATGCGCATCGTAGCACTGACACTAAATTCGTTTCATCTAGATGTCTTAGTCCCTTTGTGTAACACTAACACCCTAACCATGAGGAGGCTGGACGAAATAAAAGATTGATACCATATATAATGCAATACGAGCACACACCGGAAAGTAATAAACTAAAAATCTATACATATAATAAACCAAGCCATTTAATGACATGACACTCAAAGAGGCATTCTCCTCCTTAAGTGTGTCATGTGTCATCCCATGTGGAATTGAGATTTTTTAGGAAAAAAAAAATTTAAAATAAAATTGGATTTTTCTCTCTTATATTTTCTCCCATAATTTTTAACCGTTAATATCTTTTATATACGAGATTTTTTAAAGAAAAAAATTACACCAAATTAACGAGCGTTTTATTATCTTTCCAACGAGTACCATAGTGTTATATAAAAAAACGGAGAAAAAAAACGACTATTTTTTGTGGGGTTTTGTTCGTACAGAAAAAAAAGTAACACAAAGTGTTCATGTAAATCACTAATCATGTATAGACAAGTCACTAAATATGTTCAAATCAGTAAATATGAATTATATTTTCAACATGCGTTAGCATTGGAGTTATACATTGTTTTAGAATAGATATTAATATTAGAGGTTATACATTGTTTAAGGTTAGGCGTTAACATTGGAGATACATTTTTATTGTTTTAGGTTAGGTGCTACTCGAAGTTTTCTTGCATGTAACTGTAAAGCGAAGCATTTATTTCATATGTAAAATTAAGATGTCATATTAGATTTCTCACCCCGGGACGTTCCCGGGGTAATAATCTAGTATAATTATAAAAGATTGATATGTGTTCACTGTAGGTATACTACATACACATGTACGTATAGCCGTATAGGCAAAAGTTTACAAATTAAAAACACATGAACGAATTAATTTATTTGTCTTTATGTATATAATAATATACATAGGGTTGGGTTAAATTGGAAACCCACTTGAGTTGTGGAAACTCAAGAAACCCAATGCTAACCATTGATCATCAACCATCTATGGTTGAGATTCATCATGATTATTTTATTATAAAAAAACATGTCATTTTTTTGTTTCTAGTGTGAAGAAGGGTAGAATGGGGTAAATCACAAAAAATCAAATCATCTTCTCTCTCATCTTTAATTCTCTTCTCTCTCCTAACTCTTTATCCCTCTCTCCTGAATCTCTCTCATATCTCTTCTCTCTCCTCTCTCTTGACTCTCTCTCCTATCTTTTTCTTGCTTTTTACATTTTTTTTAATTTTTTACCATTTAATAAGTAACAATTATATTCAGCTTTATTTGTCAACAATATGATTACATGTAACTAGCTACGATGTTACTCATGATTCATTTCTGTAACTAAAAAAAACAAAAAACATAACATGTAACTCATACAGGTTACGTTTATGTTACACATGATTCATTTCTGTAACTAAAAAAAACAAAAAAAACATAACATGTAACTCATACAGGTTACGTTTATTTTACATGTTACCAAACTGTAACATGAAACAAACATCTGTTCAAAAACAAGAACCAATCATGTTCTATTTTGTAACAATGTAACGGGTACTTATTGTAATTTAATACAAACTACAAAATCCACCAGTCCGCGCTAGGTGGCGTTGTTTCTGCCCATCTCCACCAACTGTCCAAAATGATGTCGACGTGTTTCAAGTGTCACTCACATCATCCGCACCAACAGAAGCGCCCACTCCTGTGACAATAGAAGCTCAAGTTCTTCCAAACAAAAAAAAAGATAAAAAACACATGTAACAGTATCTCAAGGACTGTCAAGTGACATTAATCAAAAAGTCAAATAATGTTTGTATCATAACCCGGATATTACTGATTACTAACCTGTTTTGAGATGTATGCAAAAGGTACCTTCAATAAATGGTCCTGCTTTGCTTTGAAACCTAGATGTGAGTTCAAATAAGTAAATTATAACTTTGTATGAGCATAATTGCACACAATTCCAAAAATGTCATCTGAAAGTAACTACTGGCTACAAAGTAATATCCTCTCAAATGTGTGCAAATGTTGTTACTAATGCCAAAGAACTGATAGATCCATCTACAAACAACTGTTGGTGACCAAAAAACCAAACTATTGATCGATCTCAACCACCGAATGTATAAAGAACTGATGAAAAATTAATGAGTTGATCCAACATCTCTCTCCTCTCATCTGAAAAAAGGAAAAAGACGTGGTGGTGGTTTGAGGCTGAGGACGACGGACGATGGTGGTGGTGGGTTTTGCAGAGTTGAAGACGACGGTGGGTGTCATGGCTGATGGTGGTGGTGGGTTTTGCAGAGGGCTTGACGACGGTGGGTTTTTGATGAAGAACAGATCTGAGGAACAATCTGAACAGGGGGGTTGACGACGGTGGGTTCACTGCCGCCGTGAACCACCACCGTCTCTCCTCTTTCTTTCCACAGCTCCTACCTCTCTCCCTTTCTCTTCCTTTCTCCATCGATCTCTCTCTGGATACTCTTTCTCTCTCCTCTGTCCCGATCTCTCTCTCTCTCCTCTGTATCACTTTCTCTCTCTAAAAAATATTGTTAGACGAAGATGGTTGTACCTCAGTTGTGGAACGAGAGTTGAATCTGAACACAAATGAAGTTGTGAGGGTTGGATCTAAGAGAGATGCAATCTGAATTTGAATTTGTGAATGTAGATAGAGAGAGAAGAGAGAGAGGGAGGAGGGGTACATAAAGAAGATGTGTAAGTGATGTACTAGATCAGCTTGTATGCACATTGAATCAAAGTTACAATCTTGCCCTTGGGAGCAAATGGGAAGAGGGGAGACGTGGACTCATGGGATCCATATGATGGGTTCATAGTTTCTACAACTCACTATGTTTCTACTAGATACATACCC
>JAUTDX010004743.1:0-32382 GCA_030844895.1 Ambrosia x helenae
TAAACCTTTTGAGCGAGGACGGGATGTGTTTATGAGAGTGGTCAAGTTACAAAGAAGAGCCATCTGAAATCAGTTAACGAAATATAATAAGATAAGATAAGAAATAAAGCGCTATTGCAATCGCGATTGATGCTAAGGTTATCTTCGATGGCATTTTCCCTCGATCTTTCCTCAAAACCATGCCTTCATATATCACCCAACTATTTACCACCCCAAATCCAGATATAAAAATCTGCACAAAAAACTCTTCTAATCTCCCATATATAAACACATCCGTAACTCCTTTTCACAAACGCCCATAAGCTGACCACGGATGCAACAGAAATGGGTAAAAACAACACTGATTCAACCCCGAATACAACCATCCCTTGTTCGTAGAGTTTGTTTTGTTCTTCATCAACTACTTTGCTCGTAACAATGAACCCGAATGTCAATAACCCGAAGCATTTAAGCGACCATTCGAGCAACGCAAATGGGTAGCTCGAAAGCCCCCACATCAACCACATTCTTTGGTGGTTTCCACCACCTTACCATGGATCCTCTAGCGAACACCACAAAATCAAGAAAATCTTTTCCGTATGCTCCAAGAAATAGAAACACGTACAAGAGAAAACCATCCTCCGAAACCTGTAATATTAATTTAGTCATAAGTGTCTTAACATAATTTTTGTGAAGGCGCTACTAGAAATCTGGGCAATTGTGACCAGAATTTGCCACCGAAAAATACCATAGCAAATCTAGCAACCAATTTGCCACCGCAATGGGAATTAAGAGTATTTATTATGGCTTGATAGCTAATTGGTCAAAGATTTTGCTACCTATTATATTCGGTTGTAAATTGGTGAGAAAAATTATAAATTATAAATCATGTATTAAAACTATTCTAAGAAAAATTATTTCATATACATAACTTATATTATTTGCTCCAAATTTTCAGTTAACAGTTTCCTAATTTGATATTTAACCTTTTGTTCCATCAACCTTTGCTTTAACTAATCTACCTTTATCAAAAGTCTTCCTAATCTAATCAAATCAAAATCATATCCATTGTAACATTTTTTAGACAAATTAATACTTATTAATAACCCTAGATTAAAATCAATATTCATAAAGTTTCATTCAACATGTCATCCTAAAACAAACTGAAGGGGAGGGGTACTATATATCATCTTTAAAAGGAAAGATACATAGAAATGCGTATGCATTTTTTTTTAGGATGCAAACTAACTCATTTACTAAAATTGAGTGTAACTTTTACACTAGTTTCAAAAATAACACTAAGCCTATACTTGGAGGCAACACGTTACAACCCTATTTGGTACTATCATACTATAAGCCCTTTGGTAAATGTGTATACTAGAGGACAAACAATCCAAAGATTGAGTCGTTTAAGTTCGAGCTAAATCGGTAAAAGTTGAGTTCGAGCTTAAGATTAACTAGTTTATTTAGTAATTTCGTTTCTATACAAATTTAATTAACTTATATGTGTTTATAACTGTAATTACAAACATAATATAACATTACTTTGTTTAGAGTTAAGTGTTATTTTCGTCTCTGATGTTTGGCCGAAAAATGCTTCTTTAATCCAATTAGTTTTTTTTTTCTTATTGTGTCCCTGAGTTTTCCCATTTTTAGTCATTTTCGTCCAACCCACTAACTCTATCCAAAAACTAACATTAAGTCAAGGGCATTTTTGTCATTTTTCATATTTGTTTGGTATTTTTAATAATTAAAAACACTTTAACTAGGAAAATTCCATCAAGATTCCACCCAAACCTTTTCTGAACCAGTTTAAACAAAATTTGTCGTCGGATTTTCCATGATGGAGTTGATAACTCGTTTGTTTGACTCGTCAAGCTTCTTTAGCCACTCAAGCTATCCAATCTCATAGGGTATGTTACCGAAAAGACAGAGTGTGTTAGAGAGAGAGAGATATACGGATATCTACATAGAGAATGGAGGAAAGGGGGTTTGAGAGGGGGGGGGGGGAGCGTAGGTGATATGGTTTTCAATTAATTTTTTGTTTATTTAAAGGTTAAAAGAATGTTAGTTTGGTTAAATCACATGCAATTAACAGAAAAAATGGATGGAGCATTGAAATTGTCTCATCGAACCCTACGATCTTAGCTTTTAAGTTTTCGCTGTTTTTGAGTTTTAGCTTGTAGTTTTTAGAATTTAGATTATATCATTGTGTCTATTATGTAGCATGGTGTCTTTTTCTTATTTTCATCATTGTGTCATTTTGGCCATTCAGTGTCTTTTTTTCTTTAGCATTGTGTTATATTTTTCGGTTCTTTGTGTCATATTTCATAATCTATTATGTTTTTTATATCCTTTTCAGCCTTCTCATTTTTTGTTCTTAATCAGGCCTAAAGGTTATGTTTAGGAATCCTCTTAAACAATTTATTATTGAATTCTTAGTGAAAACTCTATTGTAGTACATATAAAAAGAAAATTAATAATTAATAAAACATATAGTATTTTTTTTACAACGGTCAACACAACATTTTTGCCCGACTCCCAACGAGAGTACTTCTACAAATTTGGTTCCCATTGGGAGCCAAAGCCCGCCATGTAGTTCCCGGACCGGGGAAAACCCGACCCCCACCCGCCCAAAGATATGACAATGGGAAGCCGGTAAAACTTAAGTGGGATCAGAAATCAAACTCATGACCAAAAGCCAAGAGTTTTTCCTCATTTCCCATGACCACTTAGCATACGCCCAGGGTCAATAAAACATATAGTATACATCTTGTTGACTTTTAAAACAAATTTCCCTCATGATTTTTAAATGGTTGTAACTTTTGATACGTTAATAGTTTTAAAATAAAATTACACAATAAAAAGTGCATTTGATTCTCTTTAAAAAAGTGCGTTGACTTTACTGGGGTGTCCCCCCTAGTGGGTCAACGAGAAAGCGGCATTGTACGAGGGCAGATGGTTTTCAGGGTGGAAGCTAAGATGGTCGCTAAGCACGAGACATCCTGTTTGAAGAACCAACACGTGTTCCACATTTGGATCTCTGGCCCAGAGGCAGGGCGTTTCCTGGACCGAGTGCAAAAGGTGGTCCACAGTACCTTGCAAAGTTCTAAGAACCAAGTGTTTGTATTTAGCAAAATAGGCTTTGCGATTTAAAAGAAGATAACGACGCAACTTGTTGTCCGCTTACCTACTATTCAGATGTAATCCAGATGTAACGTGTCTTGTTCATCTATTAATCATAATCATTTCTTGTTAAAGAAAAAAATTAACATGCATTTTATGTAATTACATTTGTCTGTGTTTCCTGTTATAATCTTATATCAAGCAGACACCCCTCTGTATACGAGTAGTTATTAATTTGTTATGAGATAAATGTTTTTGTCAATTTTCATGCATTATCTATACGTTAAGAATGACCACAAAAAGTTGGAAACGGTGGGTTTTGTGGGGAATGTCGGTTCAAAGCGGTTGTAAAATGGTGGTGGAGTGCTAGTGGTGGCTAAGGAGGTGGTCTCGATTGAGGTTTTTTTTTTACTAATTCTTTTCTTAAAATTAAGTGACTAAATTATATAGCCCCCACTCATGACATTCAGGAGTAAAGCGAATATGTGTAGCCATTTCAACTCTGATGGAGGGCGAAGTTTTGCCGATTATTCTACTGTCGTGTTTTTAAGCAGGTGGAGGTCGGATTTCCGCACATCTAGGAGAGCGAAAGGGCTGATGGCGATCGACCTTGACCACAGCGTTTGATGTCATAGTGATTAGCATATCGTTCCTTACCGTTCAAAAAAATAAATGAATAAATTATAATTCAACTTTAACAAACTTCATATACAAGTAATTTTTAATGGATTTATTTTCTATCCTATGTAATTTCTTATATGGAAGCTAAAAAAATAAAATTTACACAATTATTGAGTTTTCTAATCCTATGTAATTTTAGGTTTATTTTTTAACTTTAATTTTAGTGAGTAAGTTATAATTCAACTTATAACTTAAAACAATAACGAACCGAACATGTGTAAAATATTTTTTTAACGGTTTTATTTTCTAATCCTTTGTACCTAATTTCATATATATAAACTGCAATTAAAATTTATGTAATTATTACTATATTGTTCACCACTATGATAACCGCTATTTTTGCTACATATAACCGTTTTTCGATTAATCTTGGCCCTCCAAACTCGACGGTTATTTCTGAAATTTAATCTCAACCACAATAACTTGGTAGTTACCCCAAAAATTTGGCGGTTTTCTTTTCTCTTTGGCGGTTACCCATTTTCTCGCTTCCACTAACCCTATTTCTATAGATTTAATACAACAATTAACGATGGTTTGTAAACCTCCTGTGTGATTTTAAGTCTCCACAATCCCTCAACCGCCCATTCTTTGAGTTCTGCTATTACGCTTATTCAACTTTCTACTTTGTAATACCAGAGTAAGGCAGCAGTTCCTGCATTGTCTCATGTTCTATTTCACTTGCTAGGAGGAGTTCGGAGATTCATGTCAACATCATATGAATAGGCGGTGAATCAAAGGTTTGTTGAGCGACCCTTCCTCATAGGTCAAAGAATTTCGAGCTAGCGTGTATGTGTGCTCTTTTTTTTAATGAAATTCATTGTTCTCTTCGTGATGGCAATTTGATTGAGTATTGGTTTCTGGGTACACAGCTTGCAAACAAACATCCCAACAACAATTTCATTTGGTAAGAGCTATGACGTATTTTATTAATTTCATTTTCAATCTACACTTTGTTATTCACTCTACATTTTGCTTATATCTTCATCTAGAAATAAAAGAAACAGTTCATCTGCTCAAACACCAAGACCATGGTTTGCAAGCTGATGATGTCGGTCTGAAGATTTGTAGATGGATGGCATATAAGCCGTAGCAGGTCTAATAAAAAACCCACATTGCTCTTAAAGAAGCTTCTAAAGGTTCAATTTTACTTTTATGCCTGTGTTTAACTCCTGGTCACGTGATGTTGGTGTGATTTGGGGATTTTAGGGTTCTCTCAATCGTTGGTCCTAATTTCTATTTTTATTGCTGACTTAAAGTTTTCTGATTCAAGAATATTGCAGATTTGATTAAATATTTGATATTTCTAGATTGTATTACTTACTAAGTGAGTAAGTGATTAGATTGTGTTTTTTGTTTCTTTCCACCACTCACAGGAAGCAATCTTGCTACAACAAACACTCTTGAAAGCATCATTTCCCTGTAACTTAACTTGCTTTGTTGTTTTGAACTTAGTGTTATTGTTTGAATATTAACCATTATATAAAGTGGAGGTGGTTTATGCCTGTAACTTTACTTCCAAATTCATAACTTTACTTCCGTCGTCATCGGCTCCGGTGCTACCGTACAGTGTGCCGTTGTTACAGCATTCTTTGTGTTTGCTATTGCTCAGTTTCTTAAGGTTATTACTACCTGGTGAGTTACATCTCTCAGTCAACGGTTAATGGTTCTGTTTTTGGTTATATTGTGTTAAACTGTTTGAATTATTGTGTATTGGATTATTGATTGCATCGTGTTTAATGCGTTTTTCAATTATTGTTAATGGTAGCATTTGATTTGTGATTTGGAAATATGAAGTTACTCGGTACAAATTTATTTTGAATTCTCAAGGTTTTATATATGCCGGTATGTATGATTCTTACTGCAGATTCTTATGGGATTTCAAGACCTAATTTAAGTGCTGAATTGCACAAGAAAATTCACAAAAGTATTGAGCCCAGGTTTGTATTTTATAAAAAGTTCATTAATTTATGTGTTTAGTTATTATTTATATTAATTTAAATGTGTATTTTGTTTTCTTGAACCTTTGTGTTCAGGATTGGAATTAAGCCGGCACGTGGGCGGATTACTAGAAAAAGTCTAATTTTAGTAGAAGTAGGTTAATTTGACAGGATGAGCACTCCACTGAGGCACTGATGTTAACATCTAGATGTTATTCTGTTAATGAGTTCACTTCATATATCTAGGTGACCACTTTTCTAAATGTCTATGTTGTTTCTGGATTAGTAGTTATAGATATGTTTTGGCCTAATTGGATTAAAGTCCTTTGTGTATACAATTCTCAATGTGGTGATTTTGAAACAGGTCATATGGCGCTTCAAGTAAATTGCAACGTACAATGCCAAACCAGAATCACTTTCCGGTTGTTGGAGTTAGTAGCAATCATCGATGCTATTGCAGCGTTTCAGCCACTGAAACTACTGTTTCAGAGAGTTCCTCCACCTCTATAAAGTAATTATTTTGTGATATTGATAATGTAAAGCTATTTAGTTACTTTTTTTGGGTAGTGTAAAGTGTTGGTCTTGAATGGTACTCCCTTCTTTAACTTAAAATGTACATGACAGGAAGAGAATTGTGGCTGGAGTCTAGCCAAACAGGATCTATACATCTTGGTAATTATCTTGGTGCGATAAAGAATTGGGTATCTCTGCAGGTATAGATTTCAATTATTTATGTGTGTTTTTATTTGTTTTGGAGAATCATTTGACCTTTTAAAGTCAACAATCTTCTTACATCTACTTTGTGGATGTATTGTAGTAATATTATGCTTCTTTTTGTTGACGATATAAGATTATCGATATCGGAATATATGTGGAGTAAGAGGTTTTTACACACACAAAAAAGCATGTCTTACTTTGATTGTGTTGGCTGTTCTATAAAAACACTTTTTGGTAAACGGGTCAAGGTTACGAGTTTTGGTTCGCCTTCAAAATAGAAAATTATAAATGGTTTGTTGTACTTTCATTGGTTATTTGGTTTGTATACTGCAAACTAATGAACTATATGTTTATTGATTACTATAAAACCATTAGTATTTGCTTTACTTTGAGGAACTTCTGACGTGTTGACCTTTTTCCCATTTAACTAACTTTCATTAATTAATTTGTATATTGCAATTATACGTAATAGTATCAATTCACTATTTTTGCGTTTATAGCTAAGAGTAACGATTCATATTTAGTGGCATTTTCTCGATTAAACCGAAGGTGGGTAATGGGAAGGAGGTTCGGTTTTGGTGTGATTTGTGGTTAGGGGAGATTCCTTTGAAAGATAAATGGCCTAGATTGTTTCAGCTGGAATCGAGTAAGTAGTGTTCAGTTGCGGATAGACCGATGAATTCGGACCAGAATATGACAGTTCAAGCAGATTGGGTGCAGCGTATTAGGGACGCACAGGTGTGGGCAGACCTGCATCAGTTGAATACACAGCTGCAGGGTGTCTGTTTATCTGATATGGACGATAAATGGGTCTGGACTGGTGCAGCAACAGGTACAGCAACTCCTGAATTTTCTGTGCAGGCGGTTAGAGCTATTTTGAGGAAGAGCTGTGATTTTGGGAGTCCAATTGTTATGAAGTGGGTGTCTTGGGTGCCGCTAAAATGTAATGTTATGGCATGGCGAGCTGAAATGGAGAGATTGCCTACGATATCGGAGTTGGAAAAACGACACGTTTACATAGAAAGCAAAGTGTGTGTTTTATGTGAAGACGCGGACAAATCAGTAAACCACATATTTACATCATGTAGTTTCACGGATAGAATTTGGACTGTTATTGGAAGGTGGTGTAGGTTGGTTCCTATTTATGCTTTTAGTGTCCACGATTTGTTAAATTTTTATAAGTCGGCTCATGGAGGTAATACAGGTAAGAAAATTATTCAAGATATTATCATTGTTACGTTGTTGTGTATTTGGAAGGCGAGAAATGACAAACGGTTCAACGGTCAGGAACAACTTCAGAATGATGACACATCTGGTGACAGGAGACACTATGAAGATGATCCAACTAATCGGAGAACATGCAGACGTAGAAGAATGTGATGATGTTGACAAAATAGGCAAGTACCTTCATGATCAACTCCAACTGAACAACGTAATGGAAAAGTTCGTTACGACATTGCAAGACAAAGTCATAAGGCAGCTTGATGAGAGAAGAAGTGATGTCAACCAAATAAAGGAGTTGTAGAAAATACATTTTACACGGCACCATCAACAACGTGAAGGAGAAAACGCAATCAGTGGATGATGTTATGAAGTATTAGGGAATAACAGTTATGTTAGTGTTTGTAGGCGCAGTAACTTTATTTTTAGTAGTTTTTTTATGCATGTAGCTTGAACATGTAATGTTGGTAAGAGGTTACTATTTAATGAAATATTTACTGACTAATGAACATATCTATATAACTATATTAGATTCCTCTTAGTTGTTATAATCTACCAACAATACAATAGCTTTTGTATATATGAAAATGAAGGTGACATTCAATAATCAGGATTAACAGACACTAAATCAAGCAATTTAATTATTTTTTTCGTCGCCCGACGCGTGCTTTCAGGACACGCGTTTAAAATCACGTTAATCAGTTCGGTCGTGCTATTCTTCATTTAAACGATCCGTTCAACTTTTGTAGTAATGTTGGTGTGGTTGGTATTATGGTTGTCACACATTTTGGTTCATACCAAGATTTCATATAATTTTTTTTTAAACAAACAAACAAATTAGTATTTTCAAAATTTAGTATTTATATCTTTATAACCAAGCTGAGCTCAAGCTTAACCTGACTCGACTCGGTTCGATTTGGCTCGGCTCGACTCGACTCACAAACACACCTACGGTTTGATTTAAAAAAAAAAACCTTTAAGTTGTTATCAAAATCTTCACTATACATATTGTATATGAATGTGTTGAAAACCCGTCCCAGCGGACGGGTATAATAGTTCCTCGAACTATCACTTCGGGAAATCATATTCTTCTTTTTTCAAACCACGTCAGTATAGGTCAAAAGTTCCCGATTGTCACAATACAAACAATGCAAAAAAAATAGAGCTGAAGAGAAGAGAGAGAGTGAAAGCATACGAATGAGATGAGCTAGGGTTCTGGAACTCTCTTTTTTCTTATATACCCCAGTCATGGGCACATCGACTCTCAAGACCAAACATCCATCCAGTTAGTTATCGAGCCCAATCTTTAAGCCCACAACAGCAAGCCCAACAGCAGGAACCCAGACAGCACAGCCCAATCGTTTGAATTTAATTTTCTGTTTTTTTTGTTAACATGTAGCATAGATAGACTGTTTTTTTATATAGCATGTTGTTTTGTTCCCCGTATCATAATAGGTTATTTCATTAGTAAAGGGCCAAATTTTACGTTACGGTGGTTGGTAGGCGTACAACAAGTTGCGCCGCCACCCGCTTCTGAATTGCAAAACATAACCTACTAAAAACAAATTCTTTATCTTGGAGGGTCGAAATGTTGATGTTAACGAGCCATTGAACATAGTCGTTGTACCCCAGCGGCTTACACTTACTCTTTGAGATCACATTCTTGGAGCAATACAACACTTATTGAAGACTCGGCTTTTCATCATAACACTAGGATTTAGTCCTCAGGTACTTTATGTGGACATGGTTTATACTTCACAGTTGGTCAGCTTTGGCATAACTATATGTCGTTAATGTTGTGTTTCGATGTAAATTTAGAAACATTTACTTTCTTTTTGGAAGGTGATTTTCTATGTTGTGGCAGAGTTCATCACAACCCCCATAAGGGGATCCCCTAGCCACTCTACAATGGTCAGACTATGTTGTCTTAACCGAGTCCACGCTGACGCAAGAGTGACCGGCCCACAAGCGAGTCGAGGCTGCGCATAAGGGGCACTAAGGCTTCCACCCGGAAAATTTCCCGCCAACATTTACTAGGATTACCTTTCCATGTGTTTCCTACGAAGGAAGTTGTGCAGGATGTTTTGTTAACATTTCTGGTCAACTTCATTTTTTTGTCGTTTATGGCTACTTTGGATATTTTGTTGATTTGTGGAATATGGGTTGCGAAGAGCGGACAAAGGTATTGTTTGTTCCCATGTTGATGTAATACCACTTTCAATGTTCACTTATGTCACTTATGTGTAGTCAAAAAAAACAAATGGCTATTGATGACATACTGCGGCACTGTTTTTGAATAGGATATGTAGATGGAGGATCGTCATTGCTACTTTCCTTCTAACAACATAAGTTCATTAGTTTTCACTATAAATCATTATATGTTTATATTACTTAGCGTTTGCCAATGAGAGTTGTTGAGATGACGGAACTTGAACAAGGTAGTCACATGATTGTAAAGAATCTAATATCATTAATAATGTAGGGAATATGGTGTATTTACATAGGGTCAATATATGCGTTACGTCACTCCATCCATTTAGATAAAATTATTCTTTATCTTCACAGTTTATTCTTGATTTGTTTGCATGTTCGAATATGAAGTACGACAAACTGGACAACAAGGATGGGGGGCACAATCTCCATCCATAGCGACCGGGACCCCCCTCCCATGCGCTATGCTGCAACAATTTTTTGATCGTTATACGTATCATGCCTGCCCCATTGATGATTTCAAATAAAATGAACGATTAAAGAATGTTGGTAGTGGTCAAATTCAATAAAAAAATACATAACTATATATATTCACACACATGCACACATACATCTTTTTATAAACCATTCTTCTACACACAATCATTTTATAAATAAAACAATCTTTTTTATAAAAAAATAAAAAAAAGCTCACCATACAACAATGTCGTCTCCTCCGTTATTAGATTTGTTCCCCGATCTATATCAAAGATTTTCTTACTACGATGGCGCGGAAGTAGAAGAAGCGGTTTCGAGTACGTGTGCGTTAGCGATTAACGCCATGTAACATTTAAATCATGCCTGATACTGACTAGGGAATGCATACTGCGATACCGAATAGCCGCAAATGATCGTTTAATGAACGATTGTTTTAATCTTTCGCTGATTGACTGACCTAATGATTTATCTTGATATCAAACATAATTTTTTTATATAGTAAAAATCACATTAAAAACATTTGAACCACCCATTAATTTGGCATATACTATCTATTCAAGTCATAATTCAGTTATATCAAACGTAAAAAAAATTTTTTGTAAAGCATGGTGTCATAATTCAATTATATCAAACATAAAACTTTCATTTATGTAACTACCTTTTGCAACTTCCAGTTCCCACTACTTCCTTAATTCTCTCTACCAATACTTCTCTTATCCCTAGCGGTTTCACAAGCTTTAAGGAAGACGAATTTGATTACGGGCAGAGGAAACGAAGGTATGTGTCTGTTCATCTTTCATTCCATGTATCAATCCTAAAATCTTTACTTCTTCAGATCGGGCATGGAGCACGTAGGTGGGTTCTGCTAAACGAAACAGAGTTCATTTATGTAAGTCTACATTAATTTTTCCAAATTTCCCAAGAATTAGACACCATGCTTTTAACTTCTTCAAATCAAATTTTTATATATTAAGTGTTAACTAAATAGGTTTAACTCTACATATATGAATAATCTCAACATTTCGTTTACTAATGTGAGATGTGTGTCTATACACAATTATGAAGTTTGGATCAAAGTTTAAGCTGCACAAGGTGTCTAAATTGAACCGAAGTCTACATGGACTATAACGGGTCAAATAATCAGTGTTAACCTTTATACATTTTAATGGTGTTTATCTACACTAAGTTTTACTGTAACATTGAACATAATTGTTGATACATTCAATTATTTTAAGTAAGTCTTATGTATGCCATGCATCAAAAGTAGTGTAGAAATCAATTTTTTTATAGTCGAATCGAACATTAATCGGACGTGTTACAAGTCAGTAGATTGGTGTCTCATTTTTTGTTGTTGACAAGTTTGGTTGAGAATGGTCTAGATAGTGCACATAGTGGTTTTGCTGAAGTCGTTCATATGGAACCAGAGAAAGCATAAGGGTGAGTTTATTGGAATTAGATACATGGTATTTTTATGTTATATTGGATTTAATTAACCAGATAAATGAATATCTAAGCATACTTAAGGGTGCAACTTGACTAGTCCCTGTATTTTGCAATGAATATCTTGGCTGAAGTATGTTTAGTTGTAAAATATAAGTGTCAATTTTGACATGTCTGCTACAGTTATGGTTGTGTGCCATACTTGTGAAGGATATTTACCCTTTAGGAAAAAATGCACTTGTGCTTGGAAAAAATAGATGTCATTTATTGTCAAATCGATAGTTTGCTATGTTTCATTTAAGTCACCCATTCAACAAACTTTGGTGCTTGGATACCGTCATCCTCCTTCATTTACGTTTATCTGTGTAACTGACCTGGATAATTTTATACATACGGTTTCATCCTGTATTGAATTTCCTTTGATTGTGTAGTTCCATAGAAATGGCATATCTTCACATATCCGATTTGCGGCCAGATATCACTGATAAATGTGAAGTCACTGTCCTGGTGTCGCGTAGATGGATGTCGTATAATCCTAAGACCAATCAAGTAATCTCTTTTGACATTATAATGTCTGATGAACGTGTAAGTTTATAATTTTTTTTTTCGTATTGTTATGTTTATGGGTTACATGATACTGATAAACACAATTAATTTGTTAATTTTAGGGTGGTTCCATTCATGCCAAGATCCCCAACAGCCTGATTGAAGTGTACAAGAGTCTTTTGCAAGAGGGACATGTTTATAGGATTCACAACTTTGTTGTTCTTCCTTACAGTACAACGTATCGTCCACTAAAACGAGATTACTATGTCCTGTTTTCCCGTGAAACATTAGTTTACGTTTCGCCAAAGGAGCCGACGTTATTCACGCGCTATGTTTTTAAACCGTGACCGACACATTGGAGTTAGCCCATAAAATCCTTCTTTTTTTCGGGCCATACTTAAAATAAGCAAAGAAAATCCTTTATTTTATAAGCCCAACCCAACACCCATTAACCCAAACCATGATAAAGATTCATCTTTTCCATAAACCATGATAAAGTGTGTGGTTTTACCAAGGTGTCATGTGAGTTGTAATATAAAACATTTTCCTTAATATGGGTTCATACAAGCTTTTTTTCTTTCCGGTGGAACCTTTTACGAGTAAACACATCATAATCCTTAATAGGTGTCATGTTTTTTTTTTTTGGTTTAATAGATTTTGTAATTCAAATGTCAGTTTGAAGTTATTTCGGTATTGTTTTATTAAAATTTTCAGATTATACACAACGAAACAAAGGTGTTAAATTGGATCAAAAAAAGAAAGTTTTTAATTACTTTACTTTAATCAAGTCTATTGATATTATTCATACGACGATACCAAATTTAGTAATAATTAATATATGTCGTTTAACAAGATTTAGTAATAACTAATAATTCATATAAGCAATTTTATATTTAAGACTATTTCGTTATTGTTTGTCTTTTCCTAAAAAAGTTACGAATTATAAATTGACTAACTAAATAACAAAATTTGAGTCAACGTGTATAAATTTCAGGAACCCGTCCCAGCGGACGGGTATAATACTAGTTGTTAGGTATTCTAATTCTATATAAATTTTATCCAGCTATTAAAAAAATTAAAACAAGAGACAAATGAAAACAATAACGGATTCAAAAAAATTTTCAGTTGGTTACTTTTGGTTCTGGTAGATTTTCCAATTTTTTCAACCGAAACCAGTAGATTCTCACTAAAAATTTCAAACTAAGTGAGTGAATATCAGAACTGTTAAGTGGTTACTTTATTTTCCCCAATAAACCGAGCACGTGTAGACATTGTTTTGGTTATGTTAAGACATTATTTGGTTCTCTTTCGTTTGCTGTAACGAACCAAATCAAAACCGGTCAATTTCACGTTGCATCACGGGTTTAAATCAAGCTAGTTATTTTAAAAAATCAATTGGATCTAACAAAGCCGCCTTTTAATAGACTACACCAAAAAACAATTTAACATGAGCCGTTCATTATAGTGCTCTAGTATAATACGTATAAAAGGTAGAGAACAAAAAAACAAAACAGTTTGAGCCACATCTAACCAATATTATATATGATTTTGTGATTTTGGTAATCATTAAAATAGTTATGATATTATTCACTTTCTATGATCAAGTAAGCTAATATGAGTGGTTACGGGAGGTTGGGTTTAATTGGTAAAGCCAATAGAGTTAAAGACTTAAGGTGTTACTCGCTTTGAGGTTACAGCCAAAATTAAACTAATATGACTATAACTGTGATCCCAGTGATCAAACAGGCCTATATACGAATCATAATTATGAATGTAACTTTTCATAAAGATAAGAATATCTGAATATGTGACTGAAAATATCAGTTACATGAGATATATTTAATAATATATGATCTCGATGTGAAGTATAAAATAATACGGAAAAGACGAGGATCGTTAAAATCATACACAAAAGATGCATGATCTATGTTTGGATCAGTTGCAGAAAAACCTGAAGTTATTCAAATAATGAAAGATCAACAGGCGATGCAATGTTCGATCATGAGTTAACCCTGTGTCCGGTCAAGCTTAAGTGGTGGAATTTCAATATATCATTTTATTTAACAAAGTCAACATAACCAAATTCAAGAGAATTGTACATCAAACAAAAAAAATGTAAGATTGATAAAAGTATAAATATTTTTCGAGTGACTTAACGTTATAATGCAAAATTTATTTTTAAAGGTAACGTAAAATTTATTTTGGGGTGACGTAAATTTTATTTTAGTGGTAACGTAAAATTTGTTTTAGATGTAACGTTTTACAAAAATTGTAAAAAAAAATCCCACTACGCGCGAAAAATCGAGGGGCAACAGGCGCGGCCCTTAGCACAAAGCTAGGTCCGCCCCTGATAGAGTGTACGATCAGTAAAATTAACATTTTTACCCGAGACTTGCATTTGAACATATCGACATATTGAAGGATTAAAAAATCGGCTAAACATGTGGTTAGACTAAGGATCGTGCATGAATGTGTTCTCTGATGAACCAGCTAGTTGAATATATCGTTTGTTAAGAAACAACAGCCAATCTGGTCAATTAAACATGAAATCGACCAAGTGTTTTCATGCATACTAGAACTTCTTAGCACGTAAATTTAATAAAAACATGTGTGATGTAAAATTTCACAAGAAATGAGAAATAAGGCCTTGTATAAGAAGATTATCATATATTATTCTGTAATTAATTCTATTTGAACTAGTCGTACTTTATTTCAAGCTTCAATATTGTATCATAAAATGAAATTGTTGTATATTACATTTGGGCCATTTGGCATTATAGGTTGCGTTTGGATCTTTAACAAGAAAAACAAAAACAAAAAACACAGAGAGAGAGAGAGAAAATACCGGATTGGGTTCCTTAGGCTGTACGAGTTAGGCTATTGTTGAACCCGGTGTAGGTATGGAACTAGTCTCTTGAAGAAGGGAGTGAATGTTGCGGTTCGGTTTTGGCTCCTAGATTCTTCTGGTTTTGACCGCTTCGGATCAAGGTCAAGTATAACCAAGATGAAACTGGTTCCAAAATATAGGGTTGCAACACAATATATAACCATCGGGTAGGGTAAGGCATGCCATACCAGTTCCTTAATACCCGGTTCCAAGTTTTTTTACTCGGTCCCAGTTTTGGAACCTTTTTTTGTGCACTTCTAAATACTAACATAACACCAACTTTTATCATATGCTTATTCTCTTTTAGTAAAACATAATTCATTACTAATAACATATACTTTATTTATCATACCGGAAATCTAAAAACTTCTACAAGTAAACTTAAAAGTAGTTAAAAGTATGTTAGTATTCTGTTTAAAAAATGGATTAACAGTTGCGTCATCCCTTTGCAAATTGCTACAATTAGAGGCCTTATAGCCTAGTAAAAAGATGTATTAAAGTGATTAGCTTACGTGGATATGTGTAAAGTTTAACTTGTATCAAACATCAATTTAAGAATAACATGCAAATTGGATTCTATTTTACAACATATACGTCCATGAGAAGTAAGACCACTTTGACAGGTCCCCCACATTTCTCTTTAACGCTTTTTTTTTATTTTCTTATTAGATTAGCCTTAATTATCGTTTAATGAAATAAGCATAGAACTTACTTTATCCCTTACTGTGACTTGCTTTCCACTAATGATGGCTTACATTAAGCCTTTTTAACCTACGGAAGTCATTTTCCATATCATAAGATATATTTAAGCTTGTTAATTACAATTTACTTTAAGCATGCATAAAGTATAGTTTAATCAAACATCAAGCTTTAAAACACTTATTTACATTTAATTTAAAGGCTGTTTGGTAAGTCTCTTAACGAGGCTCTGAACCATTCGGCGCGTTTGTTTCAGCTTCCAAACGGAATGGTTAAAGCTGAACCACTAAGATTTGAGATGTTGCTGAACCATTAAGCGCTGAACTAAGATGAACCTTAATGAGGCTCTCCTACCAATGTGGGACAAGAAAACCAACCATTAAGAAGTCCAACTTAATGATTCAACACTTAACCATTCAGACCTCTTAACCATTCAGACATCTTAATGATTCAGCACTTAATCAACCAAACAGTCCCTAAGAGAAATCAGTGTGCGTTTGGTTTTAGACAACTCTTATGTAGTAAAAAAGAATATCCATTGAAATACATAGACAGTTGATTTTTTAAGACAGAAAGTTAGATATTAACCAAATGTAGGTAGGTACTGTTGTTGAATTGGGAAATCAGTGTGTGTTTGGTT
The DNA here is from genome assembly GCA_030844895.1 of Ambrosia x helenae. Taxonomy (NCBI): domain Eukaryota; kingdom Viridiplantae; phylum Streptophyta; class Magnoliopsida; order Asterales; family Asteraceae; genus Ambrosia; species Ambrosia x helenae. The sequence goes on from JAUTDX010004743.1 coordinate 16,562, forward strand.
TGCGAAATTATTTGAAGGAATTGGAATTTGTTTGGTTTGCGAAATTATTTGAAGGAATTGGAATTTGAAGGCGTAGCAGATGTTATAACTAAGCATCCCTTCAACAAATTATGTGAACAAACATTTCAAGAAATAGAAATCGGATTCTAATTCCATTAAATTTCACGAACCAGACGCACCCTGTCAGGATTTACATAAACAGTTATTTATCTCCGAAATTGAATAATTAGATTTTGGGCCGCTATTTTTGACCTTAATAGAAAGAGTTGATCTTATTTTTTTTTTTTCAAGTCATGATTTTAGAAGCTTTTTGTTGTTTAACAAAAAGCTCTAAACTTTGATATAAAGTACAAAGATGAAACAAAAGGAAAGGTGGCTAGCTAGCTTAGCTAAATTGTCAATACAAGATAATAATATATACAATGCAATCATGAGAAACCACCCATCCGCATCGCTATTAAAGCATCCAACCACACCTCTAAATATACATACATATATATAGCTTACTCCTAAATACTCACATACTCCATTCATGTTCCTTCCTGCTAGAGGGCCGGGTCGGGTCAGTAATCATCTAACATAAACGCCAACTTCGCCAGCCATCCCCTCTTTACGCTTAATTATCTTTGAGCCCACCCTTCCAAACTTAGGTGAAACCCGACACCTTAAACTTCTTGAAAAAAAGGAAAAAAAAAAAAAAAAAAAAAAAAAAAACTAGCACGGCGTACTAAAACATCAATCGGTCCTGTGTAAATCACTTATCAGCAGCCTCCAAGCTACCTGAAGCCTCGTTGTCGGTTGCAGAGGGAAGCATACTTCCCGCCTTCATTTTCTTCACATCTTGACTTGAACATATCATGATGCGTTTAACCATGTTACAAAACTCCCTGCGGTTAAAAAACACGTTAAACTTTTAATCGGAGTATGTTAACAAATAATATTGTGTGATCTTTAATACTGCGAAAAAACTTACTGCCATGGATCATCCCCCATGAGCATCATGTCACCTTCATCGTCTGTAAAGACGATTTCAAATTCATTTCGAGGCTTTAATAGTCCTTTGATCTCAAACATCTCCTCCAGCTCATCGATTAGCTCATCATACCCTTTCAACACGGTTAAATCCACTGCACGGCCCACTGCTACCCCTTGCATTTGAACCTATCATGATCACACCAAGTTAAATGAGTATTTTGACCACAAAGTTGTAACTTATGGAAATAGATATACGTACCTTGGTACGGCTTCGGGTAGAAGTGGTTGTTTGTTTGCTTTGAATTTCTTTTGGTGAAACTTGCAAAATCCCGTGTTCTTTTGACAAGTCAGACTTGATATCCGAAACTCCAGCTGACAATGCACTTGGCGCATGTCCTTCGATCGAAGAATGGAATAACACATCTGATGGTGTTAAGGGTGCTGCTTTTGAAGGTATTACGTCGTCATCACCTTTGGGAGGAATCTTTATGTCAAAACCAAATATTCTACAACTTGAACCGCTAAGTGGACTTTGTATTGAATCTTTAGCCTGTTTGAGGGATTCACGGGGCGAGTAAGTTGCATGACCAGACCAAGATGAAAAACCTTTTCCATCTTCTGTTTCATCCCCGTAAACATTTCTTGAAGCTTTTACAGGGGAAGATGACATCCAACCAGTCTCCATTTGTGTTCTTAAAAGACCACCGTTGTTAAATATTTCTGTTTTATTCGGATGCCAAGAACCTTGGTTATGGTTATCAACCCTTTGTCCGTCATGTGTAGAACTCAACTGAGCTGATACAGTTGAAAATGCTGGTTCTAAAACAAATTAGACGAGTTAATACACGTATTGGATATAAATAAGGTAATAAGAAAAACTGAAAAAGACAACTCACTACTCACCAAGATTCGATATCTCCATTGGAGTTTTAAGCCTTTTATTTTTTGGTGCAACGGGTTGAGCTAAGCTTGGTGGAACCGGAGCAACGAAAGTCTCAATTTCCCATGGTGAAACACGTTCTGGTCTCGTAATAGTAGAAGGTTCATCCCAATGAACCTGGCACAGCCAAGAAAAGGTTTCACATTATTTAGGTTATCGAAAAATCGTAGATCTAAAGAGAATCAGACATCAATTATTATTAAAACCTTTAACGAGCGCCACTTGGAATCCTCCCACTGAGGAGATATGTCTTCGATTCCAATTATTGTACCACTAAACCTAATCAAAGTAAAACAGATTGATAAGCATCCATATATAGAAGCTTAATATACCCAAAAAAACTTTAAAAAAACAAGTCATTTACTTTCTTTCGGGAGAGTCTTCACACTCGAACCCCATTTTAAATCTCATGCCAATAGTGAAAGCATTGTTTACAGCTTCTATATACTTGTTTAACCCTATGATGAACTGACTTGTCCTGAGAAAAAACAAATCAAGATTTACGACATATTATAAGAAAAACAGTCAAGAATTCACTTTTCTTTCAAGTTGTTTGGGTACGTATCATACCTTGGTTTGTAATAAACCGCAAACCGCGTTTGAGTTGACATCGCATGTGACGCAGTTGCAAGCACGCCCAAATGCATGCTCTGGCTAGAAATTACTGAAGATGGCATAGAACTTTGTTGACGAGCTTGACGTCTAACTCCAACGCGTAATTCACCGTTTCCACCTCTATAAACAAAGATAGTTTAGTAAAAGTCTATTAAATTTTACAAAAAACAATAGCAAGAGAAATAATTGAACTAATAAAGTACCTAAGGAATACAAATGAATCCCCAGCCACTAATCTCTTGTTAGTAACAAAAGTACTCCAGCCTGTTGTAAGCAGATGCCTTCGCGGTTGACCTCTAAAGATATGCTTAAATCGCCACTCGATTCCATGTAGATCGTACGCTGATAACTCTTGTGTAGGAGTAGCTTGAGTCATGTCCTGAACATACAAATTCAGTTAAATTACAACATATAAACGACATCACAATTAAAAAAAAGAAAGAAAAATAATACAATAAGCAAATTTACCAAAGCAGGTAAGCACTCATTTGCGTGTTTTCGGAGAACCGAGAACCCACCATGAGTGCTCGTATCCGAAGCGGTCAAGACTTTGCAGAAAGAGTGTACAGTCGGCCTAGCAGGCTCCGGTCGACATTCATCCGGACTCATCGGATCACTTTGCTGCATATTTTTATATATTAATAATAAAAAACAAAAACTTTCCATTATTTTAAAGTAAAATTATCAACAAATTCATACATCTGCCTCTGGAAGTAAAGTTATTTGAGCATAAACTTCATCTGTGTCTTGTTCAGCCTACAAAGCCAAAAAAAAATCACAAAATTCAGAAAACATAAATCAATCATTACAATCTCAATTAATAAAATAAATAAAATTAAAAAAAAAATATTCCAAGAACAAAAAATTACACACCATTAATTGAGTATGAACAACACGGCAAAGAATCTTTGATTTAAGATTAAAGTGAGGAATCCTCTGATTTAATTCCTGATTCATAGATGCTTCCAACTAAACAATAACCAACAAATAACAAACATAACTTTAATCAAAGAAAACTTCAACAACACAGATCTACAATTTTCAAGCCAAGAATAATAATAATAATAATAATAATAATAATAAACCTTTAACAACTTACTTGTTCCATATGACCCTGTGGAAAGTAGAAAACCCTCTCTCCATCTCTTGGAACATCCACTAAAGGGCCAGCACAAGCCTTCCATAACTCCTTATACAACGGATCTAAACACACACAAAAAAATAAAAAACAAATTAATTAAGGGAAAACAGTTTCTGAGTCATAAAAACAAAAACCCACAATAAATTTAACATTTTTAGCAAGAAAATGTAAAGTAATTTCACCTTCAAGTGGAAGAAACGATTGCCCTTGATTCAACATGGAGATAAAGTTAACCTCTTCAAGATTTTGAAAGATTTATAAAACCCACAAAATTATATGCATATTATATGCATAAAGTAATAAAAATCTTGAAGTTTAAAGAATACACAGATGGGATAAGCTGAAGAGATGAAACCTTGTTGTTGTTGTTGTTGTTGTTGTTGTTGTTGTGTTCTCTCACTAGAATGTAAGAAATGTGGGAACAGGTTGTTAATATATGACTTGAGTTGAGTTGAGTTTTCTTCTCTCTCTAAAAAGACTTAAAGTCTCTCTCTAAACCTGTGCTTGTCTCCTTTGTTGGTGGTGGTGTAGTGCGTGAAGCTAACCTCACTAACCATGGTTAACTTTTGGGATATTAAATGTTTTATGTTGGGTTAACTGTAGCTTTGTTTTTTGTTTTCCGTAAAATACAACTTTTAGTGGCTAATAATGATGTAGAAATTGCCGAATTGTTGTATTAAAAACAAACTAAATATATAATAAAAAAATTGTGTTTTTACTCAACGTACTCCCTTCCTTAAACACTCTTTGGTGTGGAGTCGGCAAAAACCTCGGGAGGTGAAGTGGAAGTGGCCCTCAAAGGAGAACACCACCCCCACCGATTAAATCTCGGTGCATTCGGGGAAATTCGCCCTCTTCACCGATGAATCTGATTTGTTCTATCTTTTTTTTAAGGAAGAGGGAAGAAGGTGAAACCATTTCCTTGGTTTGAATCGGTGGGGCCGAATCAATTTTTTTCGATCGATAGTGGCAAATCGGCGGGGGCCGGACTCAATTTATCTACGAAAATCGCAAATTTTCGCTGCTAACGCCAAAAAACAGGGGGGCTAGGGCCACCCCTGGCCCCTATATATCCTTCGCCCCTACCTACGAAAATCGCAAACTTTACTAAGTCAAAAAACGGTAGAGGCCGGGGCACCCCTGGCCCCATTATCCTTCGCCAACACCACCTTTGCAGGTGAAAGTCTAGTGTCAAGGAGTAAAGAGTGGTTCATTTCGGTTCAGTTATGTGATAAAATTAACCTAAACCAATGCTTCGTTTTTTTTTTCATAACCAGTTAGTTCAGTTTATATAAGTCATGTTTCAACGAACTGTGGTTTTGAAATGAGGGGACGGGGTGTCGGGGTGGGGTGGCAGGTTTTCATATTTGTTTTTAAGTTGGTAAACTAACATTTGACATGAATTCAACTTTATATTTAGCATAAGCATATCATAGAGAAATACTAAACATGTTATAGATTTTTTTTTAAATCTTAACTAATTTATTAGTAAAAAACTTTAATTATATTTCACTAAATGCAAAACAAGTTACATTTGTATAACGGGTAAACGGGCAATAAGTTACGCCGCTACCCCCTTCTGAATCGCAAAGCATATTCTGCTAAATACAAACCATTGGTTCTTAGGCTCGCTCTGAGTCACTGTAGACCACATTCTGCACTCATTCCAAGAAACGCACTGCCTCAGGGGTCAGGGATCCAAAGTGTCAAAGGGAAACAGCAAGAACACGTGTTGACTCTCCAAACAAGCTGCTTCGTGCTTAGTCACCTTCTTACCTTCTGCCCTCAAAACTGCTTGCCCCGGTACAAAGTCGTTGTCTCGCAAACCCACCAAGGGGGATACCCCAGTAAGGTCGAGACATGCATGCTTGCCTCCCACCCAGATCTCCTCTTCGAGGATCAGTCAAAAAATTAACCGGTGCTTCTTTTTTGACCGAGATCCCAGCACGGCGAAGCACATCCCTTAAAACATCTCTGACCAAATCATGGCGGTACTTGAACCCCGGCAAAACCTTGCAGTGGAGTGCATGCTCGCCAAACCTATCCAGATAAGTTTTTTTTTGCAAATGGGGCATGGTTCATCCGGGGGGAAATGGGTATCATAGGCGGTATCTGAGAACAACCGTATATTCGATCGCCAACATTCGCTGCCCAAGCCCTTCAATGAGCACGACAGTAAAAAAATCTTGAGCATGGGCCCCCTGAAAGACACGCAAGCACTACCTTTTGTCGCGGGTCATATCAAACTGCTACTCCTTAGTCTGCATGTGTTTTACTATAAAGAGCACTCGCCAAGGTTTGTTGAGGCTTCTTGGGAGCAGTCTCCTTATCGGTGTAACCGCCTAAATCAAGATCCGAAAGAGTTGTTTTAATACTACCAAGTGCGAGGTTATAGATGAAAAATATATATCATTCTTTAAAAAAATAATAATTTCCCAGCAATATATTATGTTTTATATTTGATAGAGTTGGAAAAATAATAATAATAATAAAATAATAATAATAATAATCTAAGATCAGGGCGTAGCTCTTAAAGGGCGGGGAAGGGCGGCCGAGCCCCCGAATTTTCGCTCAGAAGGTCCGGTTATATAGTATTCGTATAGAAATTTTTTTTGATATATAAGGTTTCGACCCCTCGAAAGTGGTTTTCGACCCCCCCCCCCCCCCCGAAACTATTGACTTCCGACCCCATGAAGTTTCAGATCAAGCTTCGTCAATCGTCACTGTATAAGATCGAATTAGCAACTAAATTACGATCGAGCTTCCCTCACTGTAGTTCTAAAAGACAAACACCACTAGTTTTTTTAAAAACTAAAACAATTAAAATAACCAACTACTAAAATATACCTATTAATTTGGTTAACAACCTTAGTTAAGTTGTTAGGTAGTCGTATAAAAAAAATAAAACTATAATAAAGCAGTGCGGAGCCCAGATTAGGACGTGGGAAGTGGTAAATTAGAGGAAACCTTTTTACGTGTTATATTGTTGCCACGTGATAGGTCACGTTGGCCCATAGACTAGTCAATTATCCATTTCATCCTCACTTGTTTCGTCTCTTATCTTATGTGGGTCGACTCACACCACAAATTTATGCACTCACTAACCGATGTCGTTCATTCAGTAAATAAGCATCCAACATGTACGACCACAACTTAGACCATGTTAATGGTCAAGTGAATAGGCGTTAAAGCCAATTTTGACGCCCCCATTCACTCAACTAACACTTCATTTTTATTTTTTAATTCAAATTTAATATCATTATATACTCACCCTAACACCACACTATACCACTGCACACCTTAGGCTACTGGGTAAGCAGACTGGAAAACCTCATGTCTCGTGCCACATAGTTTGCCACATCACTAAGGTGGGGTCTGAGACATGGGTGGGGTGTGCAGACATGAAAAACCCCATGTCTCAAGCATTTAATATATTTTTTTGTTTTCGTATTATTATTTTTTTATTAGTTTTAATAAAAGTAATAAATAAATAAAATAATGTTCAAATAAATACTAAAATTATATAAATAAAATTTACAAAAGCATCCTAAAATTAAAAAAAAAAACATACTTAAAAATAACATACGATTTCCTTAAAAAAATAAAACTACTTCCATTTTTTGGAGTGGTTAAAAATGGGAGAGTGTATAATATTTATAGATAGAATTTAGAAAAAAAAAAAAATAAAAAAGTAGCCGTTAGAAGTAGCCGTTGAAGGTTTAAAAAAACAATTTAAATACTGCTTTCTGATTGGCCCGTCCCATATGTCCGGTTGGGGACGGGGGGACGGGGGTGGGAGAGAACGGGGGCTCCGGGGCGGTGGGGTGCTTGGGGACGGGGGAAAAGCAAGGGACGGGGGTGGCGATATGTTTTGTTCTCCGGATAGCCTTATAAATTTCAAACCCCTTTCACCCACCAAGTGGCCCCACATGTCAAGTGTAAAAATACATCATTCACCACCAAATTTTCACCCGATCATTATACATGGTCTTACGTATGATAGGCTTGTTGCATTGATCATTGCGTCTCATGTTTCTTTTTACTTTACGAGATTTTTTATAAAATGTTTTTTTTTTTACAAATCAACAATTTGAAGTGGTTTTGTATCACACGTAAGAGCATTCGCAATGTTCATACTGTGTATTGGTCTGAAACCAAGGATCCAAGTATCCAACCATTTGGACCATACCTGTTTGTGAGCCTCGTCCGGCTACAAAATCCAACTTGGTGGTCCTTGTTTGCAAACTTCAAGCGGAACAAGGAGAGGGGGTCAACACACACTCAAAGGAGAGGGGGTCAACGTCAACACACACTCAGTTAGGGGGTAACACACACTGAGTTAAAATTAAAACTCATATCAGTATGAATAGGAGTCGAATCACAATCATTTTTAATACTCTATTGACCCGATTTTCTTGTTTTATGACCATTTTATATATTAACTGCTACAGAAAAATTATAAATATATTCATTTCTCGTGATAGGTCTCTATAGGAGAAAATGGCAAATCAAATAAACACCTATGACTTTCATTATCATTCAGGTTGGGTGGTATGGGGTAGCGCCCCCATCCACCTCAACTTAATAGTGCCCCCCTTAACCATTTTCCAGGTGCCATTGGGGCAACGCCATTCACCATCGCCAAGCCAATAATGAAGAACAACTGGAGTATATGGTTGTGGTGGGGCCATTAGGCCTGTAAATGAACCGAGACGTTCATAAACTGTTAGGTGAGAAGTTCATTTATGTTCGTTTATTTAAACAAACGAACATGAACACACATTTTTGTTCGTTCATTTATGTTCATAAACGTTTGTTTAGTTCGTCCATTTTTTTTCGTTTAATTAAACTTTACTTTATTTTTTGTTATTTATTTCCTTTTATTAAGTAATCTTAATTAATATTATATCATATACCATATATTGATATGTTCTAAAACTTAGTCCTAACCCTAACATTCTAAACATTACAGCCGCTCTCTACACTTCACAGCCCCACATCCCTTCTTCTCCACACTCCACAACCCTACTTTTTCCCACTTCTAGCCGGCCACCTCACACAGCCCGCCTCTAAACTCCATAGCCCCGTCTCCAGCCGTCCACAGGAGGAATGATGGTAGATGGATGTTTTTTTTTTTTTTGATGAATCATGTTGAACCTTTTTGTTGGTAGATACATGATGGATATTTTGAATGAATCATGTACATTCAAACTACTGATTTAGATTTGGTTTGGTTGCATTGTGATGTATTAGACTTGGTTGAATTATGATGAATCGTTATTAGTTTGTTTTTGTTTCTGTCGTTTATGTTTCATTTTGTGTTGATTATTTTGCGTTCCTTTATGTTCATGAAGTATTTGTTTATGTTTTAAATGAACAAACATAAACGAACACGAACACGACAAATTTCTTAATGAACAAACATGAAGACAAAAATGTGTTCGGTTATGTGTTCGTGTTCGACTAAAGTTAAATGAACAAACACGAACATGCCAGTGTTCGTGTTCGTTCGGTTCGTTTACAGGCCTAGGGGCCATGTGGTTTGAACAATCAAATTCTCTGTTTTTTTTTCCCTGTTTTACTGAAGGGAATAGGCAATGGAGCCATTTGTCTACATAGCACTAATATGGCGTAATTGTGCCCTAATTGCTCCATTTCATACCACACAAGCTTAGTGAGTGGGATGGTGTTTCATTAGTAGTCATGAAGCCACCTCGGATTCCATAAACCCTATGCACGATCTATATGGTATGTTTTAACGAAACGGTTTCAGCAGTTTCTAAAAATTGCAAATAACACGAGTGAAATCCAAATACCAAAAGTCTGTATAAAGCTAGTGTGGTTATTGAAGTTGATATTATATAATAATGACAGATGTTATAATAATACATTGTGATATTATTATAATATCATTGATTGAATTGTTTCCTCCGAAGGATGCTCAGTTGCTCACCTAATAACCTTAAATGCCTCAAACTTGGAATCATCCCAATTATTGCTTCACTTTGCATCATATTAAATTTAATTTAATTTCTATAAGTTAACAAGTTTGACTACAGCCTGAATGTTGCCAACGGGTTGTTAATTATCTATCTCTTTAGAGCATTTTCAATGCAAGAGGGTATTCAAAATCAAATCAGTTACATCATCATGCCACATTATTCTAGATTCATACTATACTAAAATGCATTTTTTTTCTACAACCTTAAATAATTCAACTAAAACCTCACATCAGCAACACTGCTTGCCCCCGTTCTTGGTGGGTCGTGGGTGGTTGTCACGAGTTGTAGTACCCAAGGATGTTGTGTGTGTAGGTTAGAGATAGAGAGAGTGAGTAATGGTTAGCGTGTGAAATGTGTTGGAAATATGTGTGTGAATGTGAGTTTGGTTTGTCCCACATTGGTTGGGAGATGAAATAGTGATGGGTTTATAAGGAGAAACCAAATGGAAGAAGTAAATTCTTTGTGTTACTTTATACTCTGGCACCTACCCGCGGCGCAGCAGGGGGGGGTGCAAAAATGGGTTCTGGTTCGGGAAAAATTCTTGAATCTACGCGACGCCCGCATCTGCGGACACGAATGCAGCTCGACCGACACGGTTTTGCTACCCGTTTTAGTTTTTAATGTGTGAAGTAACTAGAAGAAGAAACTTCTTCCATGAACTGTTTCAAGTCTGTTGGTGTTTCAACAGCAATTAAAATGCAATAAACGAGATTAATTGACATTAATCTCAACTTTGATTAGTGTGATTATTGCAGCATATAAGAACTTGGATATATTAGTGTACAAGGATGATGAGTAGAACTCTCGCATACACACAGACCTTAAAACTAAACTCGTAACCTGTCATACTCACAGGACACGAAACACATCAGAAGCAATCGACTTTCGATTTCTTTTCAGGCAAGTGTGATAGTCCGGCAGTGCACCATCGACACTGCTTTGAACCGGTGTACCCTGGGAACAGACGAAGAATCTGTTTAAGGGAATTGTGTCAAACACAAGCCCGGTTACATGTCTATGATTTCGTTTTCTCTGACCAAGTGCAGGACTGGGAAACGACGCGAACTTCATGTGCAAGATGCGTTGAGGCGATCACAATGTAAGTTTTCTAACAAAATGATAGAACACATGATTTAGAGTAATATTGATTGACACCTATTAAGTTATTTTAGGGTAGTTTATGATAAAAGTGCATGATTGATGAAGCTTAAGGTCTCTTAAGTTGCACATTATCCCCTAAAGTAACCAAAGTATAAAGAAAAAAAAAATTAGTAAAACATCTAGACATTTTTATATATAATTAATTAATAAAAAGTTAAATATGGACTACTTAATTATAGAAAAAATAAATAGGATTCCTATGATCGCTACATCGTAAAAGTTGCCGAGAAGCCTAGCTCAATTGTGAAAATTGGGGAGCTGGAGTGGAGTCATGTGGAGGTTGAGGGTTTCGATTCCTGTCAGAGCCATTTTAATCACATGTGAGGGTTCCACCTGGGAGATCCGCAATCCAGGTGGATGGGTAATCAGTACAGCTGGCCTAGGTTGTTAGCCGAGCTCCACCGGTTGCACCACTTGTCGTTAAAAAAATATTAAATAGAAAATATATTATATCTTCTGAAATTAGGTGCATAGAATAGAATACGAAGTCCGTCTTCTTCGCATTCTCCGTTAACATAACCACGAAGCAGTCAACGACTATGAACGGAAAAAGTCCTATCTTGTTTTATTCGTTTTCCTTTTTAATTCGTGTCAACTATTCTATTTCGGTGTTGATAACAACTTGGTGTGAATTAACTTTTTTATTATTTTGGTGCACCAGGAGAGAGCGGCCCTGGGCACTAACATTTTGAGGCAGTGGAAATTGATACGTGCCTGATGCAAGCCACGACCATGCTTTGGCCCATATCCACGTTATGCATGTATGATATATTACTTTTAACAATGATAGGGTAGTTTCCACCCATGATTCTACTCATGTTCACATTTATTTATGTTTTAGAAGTTTAAATCAGTTTTGCATTTTATGTATTTAAATAAATTGAATGAATGATAACAAGTAATGAAGAAAAATATTTGAAGAAAGCTTTTGTGCTTGATCTCCCTTTCATCTTGATTTCTTGGAAGTTTTGTAGCTTTTTCTTTGTAAAACCTATCACACTCCTTCCTAGTGTTCGAAAGTGTGCATGTGAGTTTATGAATATATGTGCTATTGCATGTGTGTGTTCGGAGGGGTTACGATGGTTCATGGTTGCATTGCGGTTTTGCGACAGTTAGTTTGTTAAGTGCGGATATCCGATGATGTTTGAATATAGCGGGTATATGTTTCATTTGAAAAGACACATGGGTTAGATCAGTGAAAAGGACGACGTTTGAATCACATGACTTTTTGAAATGAGTTGATAATTGAGAGGTGAAGATATACTTGAGTTTTAAAGGGACAAGGACCTTTGAGATCCCCTCTATAGCCTCCCCAAGAGACATGCCATATGTTCCCCCACCAACCTTAAAAAATGGCTCCTTTTACTCTTTTTATCTTCTCTCTTCAATTATTACACTGTTTTACCAATAATTTAAACACACTTCTAAAAATTTGCATAAATTGATACGTATGATAATAATTAAAAATTATAAAAGTCACGTGTCACACATTAAATAAATTGTACATTTTTATATTGATATTTTAGGTCACATATCATTCTTATTACATGCACATTATATAATTAGAAGAAAAAAGTACAAAAAATATGTTTCGTTCACAAAATAGTTAGGTATATCAATAGAAGTAGATCCTAGATTCAATAATGAAGTGCAAGCCAAAGAGAAAGATACATGAACAAACGGGATTGCAAGATCCGAAAACAAAAAATAACTAGATCACACGCCCAATATAAACAAAAAGCTAGACCTAAACTAGAAAGTCAATTATTGATTAGAGTTTACGTGGTCTAATTTAAGCGAGTTACAAGTTAGACTGCGAGTCAAACTGTAAGCAATGTTTATTAAACTCTTTAAAACAAAACTGAATTATCGCAAAATTAATACCAAACCAAAATCAAATCGTACGAACGGTTTGGTTCTTATTTCATAAGTTGGGTTTATTGGGCCTTTAAATAACTCACATTTATTCTACAAAACTCCCGCAACCTCATTGACTTACAAATTACGTGTATTTCAATTTGAAAGTTTTTGCTTTTGTTTAAGACAAGTTTGAAACTATGCCCAGAAAATAAATCTTAGGTCCGTCGTTGTATGCATGTTTGACCTTTATAAATACAAATTAAACAATAATAATTCAAACTACCAATAGGAACTAGCAACACTAACTTTCATGTCCGTCGTCAAGGGCAATCATACCCTATTTACGGATGACAATGGGTCGGATATGTCTAATCCTATACCCATAGCCAGTTGTAAAATCATATTCCATACCCGTGGCCAAAAAACCCGTCGGGTAATCAAGTATAGTGTATAAAAAAATACGTGTTGGGATTTTTCAAGCATACTTTTTTTCTTTCTTTTATTAACTTTAGGGCATTCACAGCCCGTCCCCAAATTATGTGAGGGGTTCCCTCAAATTATTTGGGGTGGGTGAGAGTGGTTGTGCGTGGAGGAGAGGGAAAATATTTGATGAAAACGCGTTTTTACCCTTATATTTGAAAAGCTACTGTTTACCCCTATATTGAAACACCCTAAACCGTTTTACAGAAAATGTGCAGCGGAAACTACAGACTAGAAAATTTCTTGCTTATTAGAACATTCTCAAACATTAGAAAACATATCCAAGAGATATGTTTGGTGTTACATCTCTTATTGTTCCTTATTACATTCAACATGACTCATATTTGTTAGGTTATGTGACCGTGACCACGTGCAATCCGCTTCCTCGCTCGATTTCATCCATCCCTTACTTCATTAGGTAGTCAAGACAACCTGCAATCACCACAAACCTTTTCGTTAGTTCATTAAGTGACTTCATGTACATTACTCACAATGCGGAAATAACATCCAACAATACTCCATGATCTTGTTTCAACGCCTTTTTGCAAGTTCGGGTGTGATACCCCGATCCGACCTCTAAGTCCCACGCATTCATACTTACATACCTGCATCTTCATTACCATTCTCATAACAAAAAGGTTAATAACCCTACAATACATACATGCGTACAATTTCCCACATAGAACTTACCTTGACCCGTCATGTTACTCCTTCCTTCATGAATTCTCTAGGACAAATATGACGATTCCAATCCTATACTCGTTCTACACATATTGACCAACCTTACATACATAAACTCTCACACAAACCCAAGTATGAGTACCCATACATACATCACATTCTCAATCTACAAAAGCATGACAATCTACTTACCGTATTTGATACCATTATACAACGTATCAATTAAATTACATACACATGCAACATTCCATACTTGAGTCATACTTGCAAAATCCGACATTCCTATTACTTGTTATACCCATACCCAACATTCACAAGTCCAACGATGTTATTCGATGCATTAAACGCAAATACGGGTTGCGCACATAAGCGAAACGTCAAAAATACGATAAAAACTGACAATTAACCTCAGGGTCCAGTGTAACTTACGATGGCTACCATAAGTTTACGTGGACCCCAAAAAGGATTACGGTGGTTCTCCACAGGACTTATGGTGGGAGAACAGTGCAGAGAACTTATGGTGGAACCTGAAATCCACCATTTGTTTCTCCTTTCCAACCTTTCTTGACCCGTCCCACACCGTCCATCCGAAACTGCGTTGTTACCCCTTATAAGCTCCAAACCATGCCTTGGCATTATTATTAACGTTCCATCATTTCATGATTCCCCATTCTACTTACACATACATATTACATGTATAAATTCATTATTCTAAACGGAATAGGAATCACTTACCTCAAGTCCCACCAAGTTCATGCTTGTTTACTTGCCTCATCTTGACCCATTAGCTTCTCATGCTTGAGTCCATCATTCCTATCCTTTCATATCATCATGTCACATCGTGTGAGCATACATATTCATTCATAAACCAATCATATCCAACTCATATATCACATTGACTTGCATAGGTCAATTTCTAACATGCATAAAACATAGCTTCTCACTCTTTTTTTGATTCATCATTCAGCAATTAAACTTAACATCGTATGTTACGTAACCAAGCTAATGTGTCTCACACGGAATCCCCAATCTCACAATCATGCTAGAAAAGTTGACTTTCTAGAAAGTCAACTTTCAACTATATAAACTTCCTTTTTAACAAACATATGTCCATATTAACATACTATGTTGTATGAAATTCACCCTAAACATCATGTTCCTATCTCATTAACATACGAGATCATATCATCATACCAATTAACCACCGCAATGGTGTGCATCATAGTATTTAAGCATAGTGTACACACTACTAATGCATACTTCTTACCACATCATACAATCAACTAAATCCCCACATAAATACTCCCTAAAACAATCCTCATGTTAACCTACTATCAATTGTATCTATTATCACATTACTTTCATATTTTGTCAAGTCTTGCATACACATTCATACATCATACTCATCTAGACATTTCATCAAACACATGGTGTGTACAACATTCTAAGCTCAATGTACAATTATTTCATGCTTAGCTTCTTACTTGATGTTATCAATTACCATGTTTCTTCCCTACATCAAGCATCATTCATTAAATAGACATCAATATAGCAAACATCAAATTCATTCAATTTATACATCAACTTAACCAAGAATGCTCATGGGTTTACACCCAAAGATCAACACCCACTTCCAAACTCCATGAAACCTCTTCAATTTACTAAATATCCACAAAATTAACATACATACAAGTTTCAATCATAATTTTTCATCTAGTCTCCACATGAATTCACACATTAATTATGTATGAACCCGTATTTCATCATCAATTAAATTCTATCACTTACCTCATGTTTGTTAACACTAGATGACTAGGAATATCAAACATGCAGGTGTTTTAGCTTCAATCTAGCCATGGAATTCCATGATTTCATTTGTTCTTGGTCCTCCTTTCTTTCCTTTAATTAGAAGTTACATTTCCAGTCCCTCAACTTTGATGGCTGATCTATGTCAATTACTTACTTT
>JAUTDX010004744.1:0-23691 GCA_030844895.1 Ambrosia x helenae
TATCAATCTGTTTGTTTAAACATTAGATTTTGTTGTATTCCCCCCCCCCCCTAAAACCATCGATAATTGATTGTTGATGGGCAAATTTCATTAACAAACTATTTCAGTCCATTAAATTCTAGTCTAGGGTTTGTGTTCTTCATTTAACGATTTGATCTTGAATGGAATCCACTACCTGTAATTTTGTTATGGAAATGATCAGCAAACACTAAGGAGCAATAATCAAAGGTCTAAATTCAAAAAGCAAAACAGTGGTGCTAAGAAGAAATTGCCAAGGAACAGTAAAGTGTGGGTCGAATGGACAAAGAACATATATATAGGCATAGTTCATTCAACCCTTTCAGGGTTCGAATGAGAAACATTGATGTTCATTTGACCTAGTTAAAGACGAATGAAAATGAAAGGGGTTCGAATGGAACACTTATCATCAAACCACTCTCATTCGACCACTGAGATGGTTCGAATCAACCCTTAGAATTTCATTCGACCTAACGAAAGGTCGAATAGAAAATCTGGAAAACTGGTTTTTATCAAATGTCCGATTCAATTCACATTGTGTCATTTTCAAACATTCAAATTCCCAAAATTTTCCAATTATACAAAACTCAAATTAGCTCGTCAAACTTTAGAAAATGACTATCATCCAACATCTGCTTTCGAAAATAACTCAGAAATGTAAAAAATTTTGGATTTTCTAAAAGTTATGCTAAAACTCACCAAAAATATTTTTGTGTTTTGTATATATGAGGAAAATTAAAAACAAAAAGCAGTAAACATTTTGTGATTTCCAGTAAGAGGATCATATCGGTTTATGAGAAATCTGATCACACCGTTAATCTTTAATATGTTATCATTAAAGACAATGTGGTATTCGACAATTGATGATATTGTGATCCACATAAGCTCACATGCAGACTGCTATGCAGTGCTTTCGAATGATACGCGTTAAGTGTATTAAAACTAACAAGCTTATGGTCCCACGCACACGACATACTCATGTATTAAGGAATTTGCATAAAGCTTCGTCGTAACGCGTGATTATGCCATTTGTTATCCGTAATTTACAAGATACGAGGCACAGAGGTGTACAAGTCAGCAAATCAATGCTACAAAGTAACATGTGCACACGTACCAGGTTGATGCTGATATCAATCATGATTTTTTATCATAGATTTGATACGATGCATTAAATGATCTTTGATCATTATGATAAATGAAGTTCCTCAATTCGGTAACTTTTAGGATTTGGCATGTTAACTCTTTTAGCAAATATCTTGACTGAATCTAGGTCCGTAAATCATTATGACAAACGATCAGTCAAGATACCCCGGATAACAATTAACATAACGACCCGAAACCTCAGATTTTGGCAATCCTATCAAACGAAATTACGGTACTAAGACCATATGCCCATGAGGTGTTCAACCACTAGCGAGTAGTTCGTTATGTTTGTATCACTAAGGCACGCATTAATAAGTCTACGAAGCCTATCAGCACATCACACAAAATCATCACACGCCTTATCAAACGTTACAAATCCTTAGCATGTAACAGATCCTCACTAATGTACTATCATCTCCGTTTTTTCTCCAGGAAAATCATTTGGGTTTTTCTAATTGATGTGTGAAATGTGTAGTAAATAAATCGGTCAAGTTTTAAAAATGGAAAAACCTAGAAAACCACACACTAACGGCAAGTGTACCGGTCGCAGTGCAGCAGAGCAAGTAAGTCCGGAGTACGAACCGTGGACACAAATATGGCGACTCTCGGTACTAGACCTCTATCGACTCCTAGCCTAGCAAATTGGATATTTTGTGATTTTTTATTAATAAATTATAAAAGTAAATAAATTAAAAGACTTAAACTAACAGATAGCAGATGATCACTAAGGAGGGAAATCAGAGATGGGAAAGGCAACCACCTAGGTATCGAATCCTACTAATGAAATTGGAACTGCCCCGGCTATGGAAACTATGTTGGCAATCAGGATCTTATAATATTCACCCCTAGTATCCTAGTGGCTCTCGGATCATTTACCAAGACTGACCGAAAAGGAATCCTAAATACTACTAATCTCACTGATTGGTTAGATCACCTCTCGGTCTCACTAACTATGCTAATGTACTCGCTAGACTGGTTTAGATTTCTCACTCTCCAATCACAATACACCCTAAAGTGCAAGGAGTAACCTGTAAAGTCAATCTATGACACAGATAAGCAAATAATACTAAAGAACCTAGGAAAACCTGATCTCTCAGCGTTTCTAGCCTAAACCTCTAGCACCAAAGACAAACCTGACTACCTATCACCTCTCGGTCTCAAATGTATAAAAAATACTAATTACCTTTAAACTCCCAATTAATGTTCCTATGGAATTTAGGCCTAAAACCATAAAATAAACTACAAGCACAAAGCAAGTAATTCTAACAAGTGTCCAAACATGAAAGACATTCACTAAGACACTCGTGGAACATCAAAAGATAACAAATTAGTAAAAAGTACGCACACACATCATAGAATCATAAACAAGTTTTTTACTAAAACATAAATCCAACTATAAAATCCAAATCCGAAACATAAACCAAAATCAAATAGCAATCATCTTCAACCTAGGTGGCCACTAATGTTTTAGCCAAACATAATTAGAGAAAACAATAAAAACATAGGTTCAACAAAAATAAAAGTCATAGTAATAATATTCATAAACACAAAGTCAATAAATATAAAAACTAAAACTTATTATAATCAAACCTGTTGGTTCAATCTTAAACCTGTGTTTTCTTCCCCTTCACTCCTTCTCCTCCAAATTCGATTAGAAGCTTCTTCGTGACCTGCTTCTTTTTGGCGGCTGCCAAGATTGTTCTCCGAAAAATAATATGTTCCCCCCAAAAATTAATAATTGTCCGTTTGGACTTGGGCCAAAACCAAGTCTTTGACTTTTTTTATTTTTTTATTTTTGTGGGACTTTACAACGAGACATAAGTCTCTTTTTATTTTTATCTTGTACTAGGTTAGAGTCCCGTGGGGACCCACGGTTCACCCGAAAGTAAAATGAAAACAAGTAGTAAAATAAGAATTGTATTATGCAATTTGTTTTGGTTACTAAATGTTTGATAATGCAATATGTATGAATTTTGATGTTAAATGCAAAATGTCATCTAACAGTTTAATGTAACGAAATGATGGATATATCGACTAAGTAAGGTTTAAGTTGACAAAAAATATAAACAAAGAATTGAATAAAATGAGTGATATTGTATTTATCCTAATGGATTTATTATCAACATGAACATTCAAAGTGACTAAATATAGTTTTTCATAACATTGAAAATAATAATAAAAAAAATTCACTATTCGAACTTTTAAAGCAACATTAATAAACCTAAAATAAAAAACAGAGAAATCAAAATCTTATAAAATTATTCATAAAGCTTCAAATATTTCTTTATACACAACGTTGGATGTTTTGTTCGAAAAGTAATCTTGATCTAGTATTATTATCTTCAGTCTATCTCGACTTTTGATCCTTGATGGTGCAACATACAACTGCCCATGTGATGGATATATCGACTAAGTGAAGTTCGATTTGACAAAAATATAAACAAAGACTGGAATCAATTATAGTATGCAAGTTGTTTTGCTTACTAAATATTTGGTGTTCAATTGGTATGGATTTTGTTGTTAAATGCAAAATATCATATAAGACTTTTTATGTAACGCAATGAGGGATATAGCAACTAAGTAAAGTTTGATTTGAGAAAAATTATAAACAAAGACTGGAATCAAATTAATATTACCGAATTTATTCTAATGGAAGCCAAATGAACATGAACATTCAATGTGACTAAATACAGTTTTCCAGAACATAAAAAATAATAATAAAAACAAATTTCACCGTTAGAACTTTTGAAGCAACATTAAAAACCTTACATAAAAAACAGATAATTTAAAATCTTATAAGGTTATTCATAAAGCTCCAAATATTTATTTGTATACAGCATTAGTTGTTTTGTTCGTAAGGCTTTCATCTTTGTCTAATATTAACATCTTCAGTCCGTCTCGACTCTTGACTTTTGATAGCGCAACATACCAGCGTCTCTGTCAATTGCAAAACCATATATAAAAAGGAAGGGAATACACCAAGTTGCGATAGTTACATGTGGGTTAGTTTCTGCAGCAACCATACTAAGTGCACCATCGATGAACGTGCAGCCTTAGTTCCACATTTTTGTGGTCGTCACTTTTCACTACAACCTGAATTCCACTTCCCTAATAGATATTCTATTAGTAGGTTGACTATTAGTAAAACCATCTTTAGAGCATGCCTATAAATCCATAAGACCCACGTATAATTGGTCAAAGCAATAAAGAAAAATTTAAAACTCCATCTAAGTAACTGTATACAGGTGAACAGAAACCATGAAAGCAATTTCCACCATTACTATGATACTATCACAAGTCGAAGGCTTGCATCATATACACAACTACCAATGAAAAAGTAAAAAAGAAAGAAAACCTCAAGAACAACCATTAAAGTTTCAAACCAAAGCCTTTGTAGCTCAAAACTACTAACCAAGTCTCACAACAAACCAGTCCATGATCTACAAAATCAAAAAATAATTGATCAAATTACCACCTAAATAGATCAAATTACCTCTGGGGCGGAGAGAAGAGCGTTTCCTAGAGCATCTTTATACAAAATCCCGTACCCTCCTCTAATCACATTCTCCACCTCAAAATTACCATATTGCAACTTCAATTGGTAGCGAAAATCTGAGTAAAGTAACATACATAGACTTTAAAAAATAGACCTTTTAATTTTTGTGATCATAATTGATACACTAAATATTTATACAAATTTATAAGATCTGGATGAAAAAGTCATGGTCACTCCAACAGGGCTTTTTTGACCATACATAGAACAATACCCGTTATGACCCATAACACAACCAGCCTACAGTTGCAACTCTAATGATAGGATTTTATCAATAGAAAATATGAATGCTTTAAATTATATGGTGCTTACACATGATTAGTTAAGTTGACAAACAATTACAAAGAAAGCAACCTATATATAAAAGAGACAGTGGCATCATAATTAAATCAAAATCTAAATGTTTAAAATATTGTAGCTGCAAAAACCTAGTCTTCCAACATATTTGAGAAGTAAAAAAAGCATAGTTTTTTAACAAACATTTACAAAAATTGACAAAAGCAAGACCAAGAATGAATCAATATTATCAGCCTTTTCAACTCCTTCTTCGCACTTGGCGCCACCTCTTCTTTCGGGTCATCTTCACACTCATTCAGTTGGTTATTGACATTCCTGCGAGCCGTAGTAGCTGGTCCTAGTGGTTCTGACTTCTGAGAACAGGCGGAATTTTCAATAGATCGTTCTTTGACTCTTCAACTTCTTTAGGAACCTGCTTAGTTTGACGAGTTGACACTTTTATCAACATATACACCTTCAAGCAGTGTCAATAGTTTTGGTAGATAAGTAAAAAAAATAACAAAGCTATTTATATAGCCAAAAACATAACATGCCACATGGGAAAAAACTCCTATTTTCAATCTTCTACCTCTCGAAACAGTTCAAAAGATTCATCCACATCATTCATGATTCAATCCCCTTGGCATTCATACATTCTCATAAGGTTTATTACATTATTTGATAATGACCGCTGTAAGGCCAAACCGCTTGTTCAATTTAACATTATTTGAACATTGTCATATTGGATACTCTTTTGAAGTTAGATAAAGACAATATTCATATTAAAAAATATACCTTAAGAACACCTTTTTTAGCAATAATTCTACCAGCAACCAATGCAGCCCCTCCGACAAAAAACTTGAATGTTGAAAGGAACCTTTTTCCTTGATACTGACATATAATGTCTTGGTTGTGCTAAGAACAAAGATCCACTTAGCACCTTTTGTTTGACCCGTTGTATCAACCAACTCGCCGGATTCACTTCTTTACCTTCTCCTATATCCAACCTGAATTTTCTAAAAATAATAAAAAATTCAGGTCATAAGTTTTGGCTCAGTTTCTTTGCTAAAAACTAAAGCTTTGTAAAATGTGCTTACGAGTAAAAGAATGGTTCTTTGCTTCGAGAGTGAAGACATTTAAGGTATATATCGATGCCTTGGATCGATCTGTATATATGCCAGAGGAATAATATAAGAAAAAACACGGATCTACGTAACGATTAGAATGTAATGTTAATATATTATTCTAATTTCACTTACTATCTCAAGCCAATGATGTAATCATGGCTAGCAAACAGAGAGGCCTCATATAGCAAAGTAAATAGTTAAATGTATTACCCAAAGCATATAGTATAACATTGAAATGTCAAAACTATGATCATCAACTGCCAAATTAATGTAAAACACAACTTCAGGGCTTAGAACTCCGAGTAGCTAATAAATCAAAGGGGCACAAGCATTGGACTCTTATCTTTATACATGTGATACCTCCTGCACAGCTTCTCAAGAGTCGCAAATGAGTGTTGCATCTTGTTAAGTTTTGTATCCATGAACATGCTCTGCAAACCATAAGCCAATGAGCAAAAACACAAATATACTCAACATTTTAGAGTTGGCAATATTGACCCGTTAATTTGCTTATGGAGATGATTTAGATTCCGGCATGTTTTATTTCTAATGGTTAAAACAATTTATTAAAAGATGTGGAATACTGTATAAGTAATTGAAACTTGATAAACTTTTTTTGGCAAAAGTGCTTCTAGGTCAACCCAACCCATTACCCTATCCTCGTGAGACCCGCCTATTTTGCAACCTCGGCATATTAAAAGTTTAAAACCATGTCTCTTCATTATGTGAACTTCTCACCTGATAATCATCCCCGTATTTCTCTACCAGTGGTCTGATATGAAACCGCTGCATAGTTGTTAATGGTTTGCAGAGGAGCATTTTTCCCATCTGTACGCTTTTTTCCAAGTGCTGATTTTACATCTGCAACACCAAAAAAGATGTTAATATTATCACTATTATTAGTAGTAGTATATGAGTTCTACACAATGCAATACTTTCCATCTAACAAAGAAAAACAAAATCTAAATTAGCAAAATTTGAGTCCCCTAATAAAAGTTTTGAATAAATCAAAGTAGTCAAATAAGTCAAAATATTAAATACTAACAAAAAAGATGATGAATTAGCTAAGAAAGCAAATGAATATTCTATACTGAAACGGGAGGAGAAAAATTGGTAGGTTAAGAACATGTCAAATGGGTTCAGGTAACGGGTCAAATGTGTGCACGTAAGGTTTAATACATGTTGGGTTGACCTGAAACAATTTTTGTGTGTTTTGACAAATAGACAATGTATTACATATGTGCATTAACAACATACTTTGGGCACCTTCCAGCTTGTTCTTTACCCTTTTGACCCGTTAGAAAAATAAAATAAAAAAAATCAAAACCACTCATTCATAAAAACTAATATCCAATTTCTACCTCTAACTAAAACAAATCTTATCAATATCTTTTTTTTTTCTACTAATGGCCAAAGAAGGAAAGCCTAACCTGATGCACATCCCCAAAATAAGGAGATGGGAACATTTTACTATATGCAATCGAAAAAAGTTATGCTCCTCTCAATCGACAGTAAAGTTTTTCCTGATTAAAGAATGTTACATTATAATTAACAAACTATTACTACAAAACAACAAATTAAAATAAAGCGATTATGAGTCTACCCAACCCAATTTGAATGTGTACTAAAAATGGCATTCAACCCAAACCCATTTGACCCCTTGATCAACCCGCCCAATTTTCCCATTAACTTAATCGTAGATGTTTGCTCCCTAACATATGTGTGGGCTAAAGTGTCATTTGCTCAAGGGATATTAGCAGCAGTCATCCCTTTGAATTTCTTCTCTATTGCCACCATTAGCAGTTTCACATACAAGTGTAAGATAGCGCATCCAAGCATCATTTAGACAACTGACAAACATACATAAAAAATACAAGATTAAAATTACATAAACACAATTAAGCGAATGGGATAATAATAAATCAAACGTATCTTACAACTACCTGCATACGTCAATAAAATCCTTATAATATGTTGATTACTTGCTAAGAAACTGAGCCAGATGATGATCCTTATAACACAGAAACATATTCTCAACATTACACACACAAAATGTTTAATATCATCTGGGTTGCTGAACGGGTGGTTTCTGATCATTGGTTAACAAAACCTGATGGAAATGAAGATTTTGTGAGCAATTGCTTCCCACTGACCGGAACATCTCTGAACGTGGTAGCGTAACATCCGATTTCACCTAAATTGGTTCGACACCACTGCTTCCACGTTCTTCAACACCACTTGTAACATCTGACTGCTGCAATCAGATCATTTTTTCGCAAGTTATAATCATAACACAGCTATAAAACCATAGATTGCAATTGAAACATTTTATATTGATCCTCACATTTGGTAAGGCGTTAACATGTACAACAATGATTGTTATATCATCAGTATGCTTTTTCCCTGCAAACATGTTTGATTGGGTACTCAACCTCAGCAAACACCATTCTTTATAACATTTTCAGACGTACCTGGATGATAGAAGCGTCATCAGCAGTAACCGTCCGCCATCCTCTTCATCTTTCCAGCCTACTTGTGATGAACGCTTTGCTTGACATAATCTTCAAATGACACAGCCTATTTTGTTAGGCCCATTTTAGGCCTATTTTGACACCACTCTCTTTCTGCAATTAAAAAGAATATCAAATGAAGGTTAATTAGATAAACACCAAATGTGTTAGATCAGCTTATATTATACATATTATGTAACTTTTTTACTTTGGCATTGGTTTCATTCAGATGTTCAGCCTTCAAATTTAAGTATTTAACTCACACACATGAACACAATTAATCAATTTTTATCATATATGATCATATTTTGATTAGTACCGAATAGTCGAATCAACAACTCACTCATAACCAACAAACAATTTAGAGGCACCGGATGAATTTAATAAAAGACAACATGAGAACAAAATAATAATAATAATAAGCATAACATTGATATCCATTGGCCTCTGTTTAGTGAGTCTCCTACGTTATGCGACATTAATTTTATCCTTTCAATCCTAAACAATATCATTGTTTAGGATTTAAACCCTAAGATTTAAACCTTTACAAACCCTTTTCAACCTTTAAAACACAAAATCTTAGGTGAATATAATGGTATGACTGGGAAAATATTTAAGCCACTTGTAGTAAAATCTTGAACGAATATAGAATAGCAAACACCCTTAAAAACAATGCAAAACCTGGTATTAGTAAAGATAACACTGCATCATCTTAAACTAATTAAGTAAATGTTTCATTATTCGTATTTCAAGTATATCCACAACGTGTACAGGTTTGAGCATTGAAATTCTTTGATATGTCATGCCACTGAACAACTCATAAGATCTCTCCTCAGAACTACACGAGAACATCTTATTAGATCTCTCCTCAGAACCAAATCTAGTTAAAAAATTAGACCTTTTTATAAGATAATTACTTAAAGAAGGCTATAAAGAAGGACCCCCAAGATGATTTTCTTAAAATTTCATCTAAATTTTCATGGTGCGATCATGGTTAATGCAGGTCTATGGATTCGATCGTAATAAAAAAAAAAAAACTTATAGTGTGTATCGATCCTCATTCTAAACGTATACCTCGTACTATGGTTGGTACTTACGTTTAAGTAATTCATGCTATAGTTGTCAAATCCTCATAATGTTTGCAAATGGTATTGAACTGTAACCGGATATTGTTGTTGATGTGGCTATCCTTGTTGGCAAGAGTAACAGGTTCATATGTATTAGTTATCCATTCCACATCAACAATAAGTAACAGGTTCATATGTATTTATCATCCATTCCCCATCAACAACATACTTGCAATCATAATGCTCATTAAGTTATAAAAACTCATAATAAGTAATCTAAAAATGATTAGCCTGAGTATATGACTATATTCCGGAGAAAAGGTCATCAAATTAATTAAGTGAAATCATAAAAACTAAGATAAGCAAACAATACCTTAAGTTCTACATTTTCACAAAAACATAGTTGAACCATATAATTACTTTCAGCAAAATGATGGGCTGTCATCGGGCACCCTTATGCGTATACTCTTCTTTCAACAACTCTCTGTCTCTCCACATTCGGAAGTATCTTGCAACCTGCACACATTAGGGAATTCAGCTAATCGATTTTTTTAGTCTAGCTTATTAAAATCGCCATCACCTGTCTATGTTATTTAAATATTCAATAGGAATTGGGATAAAAAATTGCTATACATATAAGTTAACTGATATTAACTTGCAACAAAAATTAATTAGGTATACATGCATTCTAAATCATATACCACCGTATGTAAATTTGATGTATACGACCGTATACAAAGACAACACAAAGTTTGAATATTTAAACGTATGCAGACCCATCTACACGAATATGTATACAACCATATAGAAGAATGATGAGGACAAAATAAGTTCAGACACTTAACTTGTGACATCTTAACATTCTCATACCGCTATATATACTTACTATATATTGGATCTGGAAGCCAAATTGTTTTATTAATGCATACAACCTTTTACATCACATTAAATTATTAAGGAATAATATGACTTTGTAATTACCTTAATTCTTGTGGATGACTTCTCATTATTGGTTGGGAACTATTAAACCATACCTGCAGGAAAAGTGAGATATGAGATCAGCAACAAATGTGCAGAATTTCTTACCTATTTCGATTAAAAGAAAATATAATATATAGTGTTAAACATTCTGCCACATAAGAGATCTATAACTGCATTGAAACTGATGATTTGGATATTTCTAGGGGGAATGTACTACACACACATTTTGTTTTTACATTGAATAGATCAATTATTCACCATCCATGCCGACATTATCAATTTTCGCCAATCTCCATCTTCTACTAAATTGGTAAAACCAAATCAGTGTGCATGTATTTTGCAAGTGTAAAACAAAAGACAATATCTATCATGTAAAGATAGCATATTTGAAGTGGTGGATGTTAATCGCAGTTAAGCAACGCGCTCAATGAGCTCTAATGCTGAAATGCAAGTTATGGCAAATCTTAACATACAATAAGCCATTCAAAATGATATAATAAAATTCAAAAATATCAAACTAATGTTGATCAAATATGAATATACCTCAAATGTATCAAGTGCTAGCAACCTCTTCGACATTTTCCTTAGGAGTCGAGAAAACCGAATGCCGCCGTCACCACCATTTGCAACCTATTGAGTTGTCTACAGAAATATAGAACAATGTTGAGTATAAGCATTTCATGATATAGTAAAACACTTCAACAATTCGAAGAATCAAATAAAATGGATACCTGACATTGCACCTCAACATTGTTGCAATTAACAATTTTGCAAGCAGCAACAACATCCTATTTTTCAAATGTAAAAGTCAATGTTTTTATCTTTTTATGCTTTAAAGTAAGGGTGTTCATATCAACCAAACCACCTTTACCACAGCAAGTCACCTGGTATGAGATCTATATAAATTCATATTTAGCAGGATGGTGCTTTAGGAGTTCGGCGGACAGTATAGAACTTCGAACCTGCAATTATATATATGTATTACATTCATGAACCATCTTTGTTAATTAAATTAATAAAAAAACGCTAAAACAGCTTGCTCGGTCTACCCACCCAACCCGACCAGTTTGGTTTGCCATCTTCATGTAAATATAAAACCTAATTGAAACGGAAGAACCCTATTATAAAGATTAGGATCGAATACCTCAAAACAGAATGGAAGGGGAAGGATCTGAAATACTTTTCATGGAAGAGTAGATTGGCATCGATATTGTTGATGAAGGGGAAGGATCTGAAAAACTTGTAATGGAAGAGTAGGTTAGGGTTACATATTGAGGGCGGCGAGTTGTTGAGGAGAATAACTTAACATATTTCCGGGTCAAAATAGGATACGGGTTGCAAGATGGGTGGGTCCGCACTTTAAAGGTTAGATGGAGCTCCATATTTGAGTTGGAGCCTAGGTGGACACTCTAGGAAGGCTCCATTCAACCCAAGTTAACCTCAATTATTATATAGATAGATTATTATTATTATTATTATTATTATTATTATTATTATTATTATTATTATTATTATTATTATTATTATTATTCTATACTATATTAATTCTGCGACACTTTAATAGTGTACAAAACTAATATGCGCCACTAAAGATAGGTTTCGTAACATGCACACATCACACTTTAAGTATTTTATTTATTTATATTTATATATATTATAAAAGGTATCGTTGTTTTAATTTATGTATTGGCCACTAACTTTGAGGTTAATTTTATTTTCTGCCACTAACTTTTAGGTTTACTTTATTTCTTTCCAATTTGACCGTCAAACTTAGACCATCAAACTTTAGCTTTTAGGATTTAAAACTTTGGCCACTAACTTTTAGCTTAACTTTATTTTTCTTCCAAGTTGACCACCAAACTTAGACCACCAAACTTTTAGCTTTTAGGATTTAAAACTTTGACCACCAAACTTTTAGCATTTAGGATTTCAAACTTTGACCACAAAACTTTTAACTTTTAGCCGCGAGTATTTTTTTGAAGCCCACGCGAGAATAACAGTCACTTAATATTATCTTTTATGTTCACAAAACCCTCCACGCAACATGAGCTCCCACAGTGACGCGCGATCTTTAACGTCCACCAAACCCCCAACGCAACAGGAGCTCCCGCCGCAAAGCGCGGGATAATAGAATCCTAGTTATTATTATTATTATTATTATTATTAGTAGTAGTAGTAGTAGTAGTAGTAGTATACTCCAAGCTTGTTTCGGGTGTTCTTGGCTCGACCAAAGTTTCTCGTCTACGCTCCAACGTCCATGAACATCTGCTCTCAACTGTTCGTGTCTCGATTAAAATTCTTTCGTTTTGGGCTCCTTTTACACGAACACCTACAAAATAATAAAATAAATAAATACATAATAAAACTGACACGAAACGAATAAAAACTCGACCAAATAATTTACAAAATACATAGGAAAAGAGATGCGTTTTGCAACACATCACTAATTTTTATGTATTATCTTTTTTTTAATTTTTCAATGTTTTTGGTTTTTCGAAAAATAAAAACTCCCCTAAAATTAAAAACATATTTTTGGATTTTTGATTTTTGAAAAACAAAAACAAAACAAAACTTGATAACCTAATGAGGAGTCTAATCTTGCCTTTCTGTTATACCATTAGCTCTTAATAGAAATTCAAAACGTGATTCATCAAAAGCTTTGGTAAACGAATTAGCTCTTTGGTAACCAGTGTAGATTTTGACCATATCAATCAATCCTTTAGCCTAGCAATCCTGAATAAAGTGATACCGTACTCGGATATGCTTAGCTTGGAATGATTGACAGTGTCTTTAGTGAGTGCGATGGCTGCTTCATTATCGCAGTGAATGGGGGCTCTAAGAAATTGCAAACCGGTGTCACGCATCTGTATTTTGATTACTTTATAGAATTGACATATGTTACCTTCAATTGTTCAAGGAACCTCCTACCTTCCCAAGTTTCATGTTGTATTTCAACGTTTCCCCTAGGAACATCGAACAAATATTTCCATGAGGGCTTATGATAATTTTAACAGTCTTTTCTTGTGTACCTTAAACAAAAATAGAACCAACTTCAAACCATTTACTCATGATTGAGTCGCTTTTGGGTTGTGTTATTGTCTCAAATAGATCAAATAAAAAAGGTATCTAAAAGCAGTAAGGGTCAAATAGGTTAAAAGTCGCATAATATATATTTCCAATGTATACAATAGTACAACCTCCTAAATCATTTTTATTAATGATTTAAATTAATATTGTAAAAAATTGTTGTTGTAATACTAATGTAATACTTGTATAAATTTTAACATATGGTCAAACTCAATCCAATCTGATCCCACCCCTTCTACAATGGTAACGTAAATACGATTTAAGAGGATGTTGTATCCATCTAAGATAGAGTCAAGGCCAACTGTATAAGTCGTTCCCATTTTTATTTAAATTTTCAATATGTAGCATGTTTTACCATTTATTAGTAGAAATAACAAGACTTACGCATCCGAGAACATTCTGGCATAGCATAACACTTGACTTATTTCTTGATAAAATCGAGTTAATTGCCAAAATGGCCCCTAAGGTTTGGCCCAAATTGCTTGTTTGGTCACTTTTTTGAATTTTCTGCCAAAAGCACCTCTCACAGATCGAAAATTGCCTAAATGACCCATATTTAACTGAGTTTTTGACGAGGAAGAAAAACTCAGTTAAGTCTGAGGGGTAATTTCGTCCTTTCATGTTCTAACGTTTAAAACCCCATTTTAAACCAATCTTCTTCATCTTCAGAACTTCTTCTTCTTCCTCTCATAACAAACCTAATTCTCAAATCATACATACCCTAATTCCCAAATCATACAAACCCTAATTCCCAAATCATACATACGTGTGGTTTCGTTTGTCTTCCAAATCATACATACGTGTGGTTTCGATTAACTAACCTAGACGATGGTATTCTGCAAATGTGGAGCTCATACTATCATACGTGTGTCTTCCACCTCTGCAAACCCTGGTAGACGGTTTTTCTGCTGCAACAAGAAGGGGAGGACCTGTGGTTTTGTTTGTTGGGCTGAACTACCCTTGGGTCAGATTCCTAGTAGTAGCAATGATAGTGAAGAGAATGAAGAACTGAGACTCAACAACACAGCATTGCAGACCTTGGTTGGGACACTCAAATCCGAGAACAAGAAGTTGAAAACTTATCTATGGATGACTTGGTTTGGAATCATCATGTATTATATCATGTTTTAGTTCAATGTAGGTCGTTTTGTAATGATAAAAACTCAATGTATGTTGTTTCTTATTGTAATGATCATCTTTTGTTGAAGTTGTAATGTATGTTTGCAAATGTTCAATTTAGGTTGTTTTGTAGTGATAAATAAAGGTTTGTAATAATCAAGAACAATGCTTATGACCAAACAGAAACATACTAAAGCATTAGTACATAACCAAACAGAAACATACAAAACAAGGTTCATACTTAAAGTAGTCTAGTGCATACATGAAATAGATAAGCCTAATAAGCCTAAGTCAGGAAACATAACCTACAAGAACCAACAAGCCTACTTCCAACGACAATCATCATCCGAACAATAGTCCGAATCTGTTCCATGCTCTCCTTCATAGGGATCATGGTACCAATCATCCTCATCTGGGCTGTCATAATTCCAGGCGTTCTTTAACACCTCTGGGTCATAGTCTCTGCATGGGTCAAGCTCCTCTTCTTCAACCGTTTCTTGAACTGCCTTCCCTTTAGCCTTTTCATCAACCTTTGTAAGCTGTTTAAAAATTATCTTCAACCAACTCTTGAACCACCTTTTCATCATCCTTTTCATCAGACTCTTGATCAACAACTTCAGGCTTTTCAAACCGGTTCTTGAACTGCAGGTAGTGCAAGAACAACTTGCCTAAACATTATAGTATTTTAGAGATGAAATATGAAGTTGAATTGCATGAATGTTTTGCAATATTGGGTCTTTTAAATCAGCTGAACAATTAACTCATCCATCTACCTCAAATCTACCCACTGACCCCATAAATGAACTTCATTGAATGCAACTACCACACAAGTGTTATACTGTTAGAATGGTACATAAAATGCTACATTAGACTGCCAAAATGATACATTATGTTTGGTCCAAACTGCCAAATTGGTCCCTCATGTTTGGTCCAAACTGCCAAAATGGTACACAAAATGCTAGATTAGACTACCAAAATGATACATTAGACTGCCAAAATGGTACATAAAATACTACATTATACTGCCAAAATGGTCATAAAACTATACTAAAGTTAACCAATACACACCAAAAGAAACCCCAAAATGCTACATTAAACTGCTAAGTTGGTCATACCACCATACTAAAAGCAGACAAAAGTTACCAGTCATAATACATACCAAAAGACCATATCATAGCTGTCAAATACATACCATAGCAGTCAAACTAGAAAAACACCAAAATGGCCAGTTTTAATACATAAAGTGGCATAACTAAACTGAAACTGAAAACTACATAACTTGTGAACCCCTAACTTGTGAACCAGCAGCTTGTGAACCCCCAGCTTGTGAACCCCCAGCTTGTGAGCCCCCAACAGCTTTTGAGCAGGTCCTTTTGTTATGTCCTGTTTGCTTGCAAATCTTACATTTGAGAGGATTACCCTTCCTTGGCAATTTGGTACCCTTTTCAATAGCTTTTGCAACTTTGCAACCTCATCCTTTTCAAAAGCAGACTTTCTCCTCTTCTTTTTAGGTCTTCCAACAGGCTTGCGGTATTTAGGAGCTATCAGGGTGGTGGGACAGTTAAAAGGTTCCCACATGTCAGTTCCATTTAGTGGTTCAATGGTATGGTCATACACCTTCTTCCATGTATCAAGCCAGTAAGCTTTGTGAACATATTTCTCAGGAACTCCATCATCCAATCCAAGCAGTGCCATATTCCATATACAAGCTACAACATGCCTACATGGCATTCCAGTCAACTGCCACCTCCTACAAGCACAACTCCTTTCTTTCATGTTAACAGCCCTAACCTCATTCTCTGGACCACTCACCTGATAAACACATTGTATCATATTAACAAATAGACATCCGTAATCCATAAACATAACATTCTATACTTACTTGATACTTTCCAGAGCCACACCAAATGACAGAATACTGGCTAGCATCATTTTTTATCTTCTCAAACAGGTCTGTGGCTCTTGGTGTTAAAGGGCCTGATGTTTTTGAAATCATCACCCGAACAATCATCAACCTCTTCATACAGTACTCCCTTACAAATTCTTGACAGATGATAATCGGTTTATCCCTGCCTAGGATCAACTGCTTGTTGAACACCTCACATAGGTTGTTCAACAGGATATCACTTTTTGGCCCCTCTGAAACATAAACAAGCATTGTTACCATTAAAAAATGCTCTGCACCAGTGTTTGGCTGGAATACCCTTCAAGTAATCATACATTGCCTTGTCTTCTTTCAGGATTGCATCCATCGTCCTTTCATGCTTAATAGGTGTTGTTGCACTAGCTGCATTCCACAACAAGTTTTTGTAGATATCACCCCTCCACCTAGGCTTCATATTTTCATATATATGTCGCAGACAAAATCTATGCTCAGCACTAGGATACACCTTTTCAACTGCAGGAATGAGACCCTGCAATTACATACAGAAAACTTAGCATACAGAAATTACATACAGCGTATGCTACATTACATACCTTTTGTCGATCACTGATAAATGTGAAGTTGCTGTTTGATGCCAAATCCAAATCATCTCCTAATAACTCTAGAAACCATGTCCAACTTGTTGTTGTTTCTGCCTCAACCACAACATATGCCACTGGGTATATCCCATTGTTGGCATCAACAGAAACTGCAGTTAAAATCTGTCCTGGAAAAGGGCCTTTTAAGAAACAACCATCATGCCCTAGTAGGTCTCTCAAACCAGCTTTAAAACCCTGTTTTAATGGCCCTAGGCAGACATAAATTCTCTTGAATTGCCTTGTGGGGCTGCTAGGGTTAGGTTCACTCTCAACATCAATCTTAACAGTAGTACCTGGGTTAGCTCTCATCAACTCAGCACCATAATCCCTTAGCTGTCCATATTGGGCACTGTAATCACCATTCAGCTTAGCAGTTGCCATTGCCTTAGCTCTGAAGATCTGATTACCTGTTACTTGAACTTGGTATTTGTTCACCATGATTTGTTGGAGTGATTTTATCCTAATTTCTGGATTTGTTCGAAGAATATGCTCAATCTTTTTTGCAAGCCAACTCACTGTGCAGAAATTGACATCCCTCGTTTGGATGCATTCATGCTTCTTCTGAAGTGTGACTATAATCCATGTGCCCTTTTGTTTCAGATTTGAGGCATGCAACACCCAAGGGCATGTGGGTTCTACCTTACTTTTAGAAGTTTGTCCCCCTTTATCTTCAACTAGTCCCAATTCTTTAGAAGTCTGGGCCCCACCAACTGTATCCTTCTTTTTACCACTTGACCTAGTCTTTACTCCACTTGAATACCACATTGTCCTTCTGTTTTGCCTTAGTCACCCCTCCACTTGAAATTACCACATTATCCTCTTGTGACATAGGTTTTAAACTTGAAGGATTTAGACCATTACAACAAACCCTAAATCTCCTTCCTTCATTTCTTTCTATATGCAGCTGCCTCCTAGTCTTTATTGCATAATCCTTCACCATATTCTTAATGGTTTGTTTATCAGGAAAACATTGTCCAAGTGAGAATGGGCAATCTGGACTCCCTTCGGAACCAAATGCTTTTCTTTCCCTCCTTTTTCTCATACAGGCCTTATTAGCTCTCTGCAAAGTGTTGCTGTCTTCTTCATCACTGAAACTATCAAAATTATCTAAGTCTATGTCAATGTCTTCCTCAAGTGGGTCAACATTTTCATCATCACTAGCATTAAAGTCAACAACAGCCTTATATTCATCCATGTTAACCTCAATATCATCATCTGCATTGTCCTGGTCAACTATGAAGTCTCTATCCTCCCATCACTACCCTCATTATTATCCTCATCACTACCCTCATCACTACCCTCATCACTACCCTCATCACCAGGCCAATAATCATCATCATCTGGATCAGGGTTTACATGAGTACCCTGTTTCCCCTTGTTCTTCCTAATGGCCATAAGTCTTTTACCACATTCTTTAAGTATAAAATAACCACTACCATCACTACCCTCATCACCAGCCTCACCACCCTCACCACCCTCATCACTACCTTCATCACCACTTAAATTTACCACATTATCCTCATCACCACCCTCAGTAGGATCAGGCTGTGTTGCCTGGGTTATGACACCTAAATCACTAGGATCAGCCTGTGTTGGATTACTTGAATTGGAAGAGGTTAGAATAGGTTGAACATAAATTTCTATCTTCCTATGTTTTCCAGCAGCTGTCAACATTCTATTATAATCAGTTTCACCATTCAATGGTCTTAACCCAAAGTCTAAATCGTCACCTGGAACTTTAAAATAATACCTAAAAATGGAAATATCCTCTTCTGAATACCCAAGTTCTAATATCATATCATTCAGCATTGTTGAAACATTACCATCAACATAATCAATATATGCCAGTTTACCTCCGACATATCTACTATCTGGAAAATCAGTCAGCTCACCACCATAATGCAATTCCACTGAAAAAAGCTGATGATTGTTACCTGAAAAAAAAAATTATTGATCATGTTGAGCAGAGGTGATCGTGTGGAGACAACAACGATGCAACAATAAGCAATAATAACTTACGGTATTCAAGCAGATGATTGAAATCAGCACCCTTGTCTCGAAACTTCCACATTATTGAGTAGAGATGAAGACGACGAACAACGAAATTACGACGAGGAAGAAGAAGTAAAACCTTAGGGTTTTTACTGGATGAAAAATGACTGAATAGGGTTTAAAATGGGGTTTTAAAACGTTAGAACATGAAAGGACGAAATTACCCCTCAGACTTAACTGAGTTTTTCTTCCTCGTCAAAAAACTCAGTTAAATATGGGTCATTTAGGCAATTTTCGATCTGTGAGGGGTGCTTTTGGCAGAAAATTCAAAAAAGTGACCAAACAAGCAATTTGGGCCAAACCTCAGGGGCCATTTTGGCAATTAACTCTGATAAAATCCATTCATAGTGTAAAATAGAGGCAAGGCCATCCGCTGAGCACCCAGAAAGAAGGGCATGGACATATATGAAAAAAAACTAATAAAAGCTAAATAACTTAAAAATCTTTTGCTTGAAATGAAAATCGATCCTTCTTCAACAATATAAACCTACCAGTTCTTCACATTTTCACACAAAAATATTATAGAAAACAAAACGAGCATAATAAATGTCACGCAATCATGTTACAAGCACCAAAACTACGAATGCAAACCGTAGAAGGACCACTTGTACAACTTTAATATACGTAAGCTAAATAAAATATAATAACCAGTCAAATCTGTTTTAACAAACAATTGATTAAAGAATCAACAAAAATTAAATAGATGAAATTACATCAAAGTTGAAGAGCCTAAAGCCTAATATACTAATGCAGAAACTCATGTCTAAGAGTTTAAAAAAATAAAAAAAAAAAAACAAAGAATGGATTAATGACTTGCATCATCACAGAACCTGGTATGTTACTCTAAATTGATGAATTTATCCTACAAATTAGCAAAGCAACTATATACATGATTTAAATTAGCATTGACTATAAAAGGATGTTCAAGATACCAATGAAATTACCTAAAAAGTCAAATAGAAGATGATGAATAAGTACCTAAAGAAGGTATCCATAACAAAATTACAATCTTGTACATGTTTAGTGCTTAATATGATAAATATAGATTAGGAGCGGATCATTTGAGAACCACCATTGAAGAAACAATAGTCTAACATCCGGTTAAGGATGATAAAATAACTATTCCTCTAGGATTAATTCTTTGCTAGAATACCACGGCTGGGTGTGATGAGTGAGTGACAACCTGAAATAACACGAGAATGGGCTTCGTAGGGAGGTTACTGCTTGGATTCTACGAGTAGATCCAACGTACAGATGCAAAAATGGTGATAAACCTTATGTGTGTTTTTCAGGATATTTCTAAATGGCATATTCAAGGAGACAGGGCCTCCTTAAATAGGTTCCACACGGCCTCCGATATTAACCTTTAACCTATTATTGGGCCAGACCCGTTTAAGGGGTTACCTCCACTACCCCCCCAAAGTTAGTGCCTCCACAGGTTGGACTTTGATTGGTGGTCATGCGGGGCTCAGCCACGTGGCGTACGCCCCATGGTGACCGTGTGCCCGTCACTGATTGGCTGATCTCCCCTGTCCCTTTTGTACTATTGTCTCCTCTACAGCTGGTATTTAGCGGAAGCCGTTAATGATGGGGCCTCATGTGATTTGATTGGTCGTAGCGCTTGCGCATCGTACTCGTTCTCCCTACACGCACGCCACGTTTGAGGTATGGCAAATGCTATGCCAGCTGGCGTCCCATGACTGGTCTCACGTCTCTATCAGGTGTATCATTTGTCCCAACTGTACAGAATGAAACGTTGGGATCGTCCTTGCTGGCACTTCCCTATTGGTGGAATGTGCACCATTCTCTCTGCCACAGACGTCCCACTATTCTTATTGGTTCATACGAGATTGTACTCCCGTACCTTCCTCATGCTCCTATACCTTTCTCTGTAAGTAACAATGCATCCGCATGCTCTTGTCTCATGCGCATGTCATAGCTGCAGCCGCTTATGACCCTCCTACCTTGAATCCGCATGCTTGGGCTTTATCATGTTGATCATATCTTGGCTTTGTGGGTATGGGCTTGTTTTTCCAAAGCATAGGTTTGGACCCATATCTCTTCAAACCATTTAGGGAGAGAACTCGAGAACCCAAGTGTAAACACAAAAATCTGTCCACCAAAAAATTAAAAAAATAAAATTATATAAACCAAAAATTATTAAAAAGTAACAACACTAAAATGTTTATCTAGTGTTACTCTTTCGAAAAAATATAAAAAAAATGGCTTTTAGGGGGTGGTGGGAGAGGGGGGTTAGGTTTATTGAAAGTGAAAGTAGGTGATAATTCCTTGATTCATTCCAATAACTATGTGTACAATATATAGACTAATACAAACTGAATCTCCTAATAGTATGGAAATATTCTATCATCAATATACAATACATTATTAATATATATACGGTCTATTACACCCCCGAAGTCGAAGCGAGGGTGGCCCGAAGACTGAGACTGGAACAGAAATCATCAACCAGGATGCGTGGCAAGCCTTTGTGAATATGTCAGCAATCTAATGGCGAGAAGGAACATGAAGAACTCGAACATTTCCCGCGCTGAACCTGTTCACGAACAAAATGAATATCCAGTTCAATATGTTTGATGCACTGATGTTGGACTGGATTTCCTGATAAGTAGATGGCACTCACATTGTCACAGTAGAGAATGGTGGCATGGGTAAGTGGATGATGAAGCTAAGAAGAAGATTGTGAAGCTAACAAATCTCAGCAACAACATTGGCAACGCCTCGATATTCTGCCTCTACACTAGAACGAGATACAATAGACTGACGCTTGAAGACAAGATATGAGGTTATCACCAAGATAGACACAGTAACCAGAGGGTGGAGCGCCTAGTGTCTGGGCAGCCGGCCCAGTCAGCATCTGTGTAGGCACGGAGAGAAAAAGAATGTCCGGTGAAATGTGAAGACCTAAATCAATAGTGCCCTGAAGGTATCTGATGATGCGCTTTAGCGCGTTCTAATGGAATTCATGTGGAGCATGCATGTACATGCATATCTGCTGAACTGCATAGGAAATGTTTGGACGAGTGAATGTTAAGTACTGTACAGCACCTGCGAGACTCCTGTAAGTGGTAGGAATCATGTAACGGTCCGGTGTCAGCATCTAGTTTAGACTGAGTATCGACAGGAGTGGCAACCAGTTTGCAAGAGTCCATAGTTTGCCGCGGTAAATAATGTCTTTCGCATATGAAGTTTGAGATAAAAATAAATTGTTTCCTATGCGTTGAACCGTGAATACCAAGGAAAAAAGGAAAGGGGGCCCAAATCTTTCATAGCAAACTCGCTGGCTAACAGAGACATGATCGATGACGCAGCTCGTCACTAGAAGTAGTGAGAATGATGTCATCGACATAGATTAGAAGATACGCAAACGTCATGACCTTGTCGAAGCACGAAGAGAGAATTATCCGACTTGCTCTGTTGCAACCCGCGTAGGGTAACAAAATCAGTAAACCTTTGGTACCATGCCCGTGGGGCCTGCTTGAAGCCATAAAGAGATCGCTTAAAGCGACAAACATGATTCGGGAATTCTTTGTGACGGAACCCCAAAGGTTGGTGCATGTATACAGTTTCTTCCAAATATACCATGTAAGAAAGCATTAGTAACGTCGAGCTGATGGAGCTTCCAAGACTGTGCAATAGCAAGGGATAAAACTAAGCGAATGGTGGCCAGCTTAACAACCGGACTAAAGGTCTCACCACAATCAATACCAGGTTGGTTGACCTCGGCCATCACAAACAAGCCTAGCTTTATAACGTTGCAACGAGCCATCCGACCTGTATTTATGCTTAAAAAGCCACATGTTGCGTATAATGTTCATATTTGGTGTGCGTGGTACAAGCTCCCAAGTATTATTTTTAATAAGAGCACTAAATTCGTGGTGCATGGCATTGTACCACTCAGGAATAGATAAGGCAACCTGTGGGTTTTTGGGTATAGGGAGATGGTCGTGGTGGCAAGGTTAAATAGTTGTTTTGGTTTGACTATGCCGTGGAGCGGGTGCGAATGTAACGAGGAGGGACGAGAGATGGGCCAGGATGGGCTGGAATGTTTAAGGTGGGCGGGGGGTTAGTGGTTTGAGCCGAAGGTATGGGAGGAGGTGAGGGTGGGGGTGTTAGGCTAGTGGAGGTTGAGGAGAAGAATTATTTTGGGCTTGTGGGCCGTGAGATATGGGGGATGTGATTGGGCTGAAGTTAAGTGGGTTAGAGTTAAGTGG